>CM062350.1:26431537-26587107 GCA_031216105.1 Dalbergia cultrata | reverse complement strand
TATTTGAGATATTGTATTAGGTTTGTTATCTTGTTAAAGTCTTGAATGAGCTCACAGCTAACCACTAAAATAGACACTTTGCATCATCTTTGCCTTTTATGCTCTGCACATCATGTCTACTTTCCTTGCCATCACTAAGTATCAAGATAATAAGTGAACCTTGCAGTATCATGTTTATATTTCCAAGCTATGCATTATGTGTTTATATTTCAAGTTCTCACTTAATACGAAGATAATAATAGGTTGCATTCCTATTTACTTTGTACTATCACTTTACTTTTTAATGGGACCTAAAACAAGTGCATGAGCATGTTTATTTTTATGTCATCACTTTAATGAACCTAGATCTGAAAGGCTTGTTTGTTGTCTCAACAAAGGTCTAAAAATATTTAATTCTTATAGTTCCCATTTAGGCCCTAAGGGGCTTTGGTGTTTCTAAGTGTTAAAAACTATGTTGTATAATTTATCTAAGCTTATGTGAGTATAAAGAATATGTAGAGCTAAAGTTTATGAATTTAGGACCTCTTGAGATAAAAATAATTTAGCTACTACCCTCTTAAGTATTCTTATGATTTTAAAGGATGAAGGTGTTTATAAACAAGTTTTGAAAAGTTCTAAAATGGTTTAAAGAGAAACTAGCTAGTTATATTGTATACAATTGTGTTCTATGCCTTTTATTGAGAAGTATATTTTCGGATTCTTTCCCTTGCTCTTTACTGCCACAACAGTGTGGTTTTAATGATGATAATGTGCCTATGTTTGAGTAAAAATAATGTTAGGAACTCATATGTGAAAGATAGGATAAGTTAGGAACTAGAAAAAGAATTAATTTGAGAGTTCTAGATCGCTTTAATTAAGTAATTTTCTGGATTCTGTCCAGCTGAGGTTTAAATTTAATGTCATGGTTTTTAATTAGTTTGAATGTGTGTAGGAATGACTCATAATTGGTTTAGGGCTTGTCTTGGAAAGCGACAGGAGCAAACCAGACACTTAGAAAGGGTCATTGTTGTGAAACACAGGTAAAATGAAAGTTAGGATTTCAAATTCTGCACCCTTGTGAGGTTTAGAGATGTTCTTGACGTAGTGTGAGATGAGAAATACTTAGTTATAACCTCATAGGTTCCCAAGAGACTAGGCTTTGATGATCGATAACTTAGAATATGAGTTAAGGACTTTTAAGGGTCTAAGCAGTAACTTCACAGAACCAGTAATCACTGAAATATAAAGCTGTCCAAATCTGCGTAGTGCTGTTTGGATAGGTCATTGAGCATAAAAAATTAGTAAAACTTATTAGTTGTGAGCCTATAAGTGTATGGGGAGTTAAGGATAATACTAAAACAATTTAGTTTACAAGTTTAAGACTCAAAGAACCAAAGCACTTAAAATACTATGGGTTTATAACATAATAAGCTTGCAAGTTTGTATGAATAAGATATGTTTATGTGATGATGCATATGCTATGAAGAAGTTTTATGTATGCGCTATAAAGAAGTTTCATGTGATGATGTATGTATGAAAAAGTTTTATGTGAAAATAGGTTATAGTTTTATATATGATTATATGATGAGATACATACTATGAGAAAGATTTATATGATGAATAATGATGTATCTATGAATTAACACTTTATGAGAACTTAAATGTAACACAACAGAGACGCCTTCTTGGGTGACAGGTTTAGCCGAGGAAACACCCCCAAGAAAACACTAATCAGTGAGGGTATTGACATAAGAGCTTGCCAAAGTGGACAATGCTACTTGTGCACTAGTTGCCCAGTAGAAGCGTTTCAAAAAGGAAATAACCCTAAGAGGAGGTGATCCTTAATTGCTAGCGCACTATTAAGTCGGGATTATGTTCACGCTTATCATAGGATAAGTAGGGCTAGTGACGACTAGTTAAGGTATAAGCTCACTTAACCTAGAGATGTTTTAGGGTGGCCCCCCATGAGATTGAAAGTTAAAGTTTAAAAATGTCTACATATGCTATACCTATCACCTTATGCCAATGTTATAATGTTTCTTAGTTATTCTATTGAGTTGAAGCACCTTTATGATACATTCATGTCATTAGTATATTCCATGCTTGGTCATAAGGCAGCATTATAAAATATAGCGAGACCTTGGATAAATAATACTTTAGAAAAACTAACTTAAAAGGAGTTTTATGCATACACACCTTTTAGAAATAAAACCCAAGGTTCTGAGGATGTGATGATGTCACCTAGGTAGGGATTACCCTCACCGGGAATTCTTTAGAATATTCTCATTTCCCCCTCTCTCTTTAACTTTACGTCACATGCCTTGAGATCGCGACCTTACGTACTCTTAAATCGACACCCCAGGCATGTAGGAGCTGCACCATGACCCGGCCTTTCCGAGGTCATACCATTTGGCTTGACCTTCTTAGTACACCCGATGCGAGGTTACTGCGATTCACCAGGCTGCCCCCTACCATCACAGCTTGGTATTTTTGCTTGAGCTGACAGATCACGAGATGAGTAGATCCTCCACATGCAGCTGAGGCATCGGTGGTATCACGACTACTCAGATGCGTGCCCTCGCACCCCAGTGCTCGGAGGCAGACCACATGTGGGGACCCGCCATCACACATGTGCGGTTGGAGCTCCGGGTCCAGCTCCCCACCGAGTGAGGCGGGAGTGAGGAGGCAGTGGTCGAGCTGAGGTTGGCACGTGGAAGCCATCCATGCGCCCTCACCAGCCCAGGTGGACATGCTGCCAGATGATGCGCTAAACTGACCACTCCAGCCGAGATTCGTCGGTGGGACATTTCAGACTCGACCCCCACGATTTTTCTAGGACCAGCGAGGTAGACATAGGAGGGGTGTGCGGTTAGTGCACACACGCCACATAGTTGAGGACAAACCTTCTTTTGTGTATATGAGGTTGCCTACTCTACAGGTGCACTCTCGGGCATGGGTGTTGTTTTATGATTTCCACTGTATTTGTTTTCCTTGTATTTGTTCTTCAATTTGTATTGTGTTTCCCGATGTATCAAAATAGTCACGCCCTTGTGGGTGAGGCGTTATATATATATATATATATATATGCTATATATATATATATATATATATATGTATCTATGTTTAATTGATGTTTCCATGATTGATGTTTCCATGATATGATGTGTTTATTTCACGCTTTGCTTATATGTTTCGTTATGCTTCCTTTTAAAGATTAGATGCGTGGCTCTGCTTTGATTTTAATTCTTAAAAAGAAAAATTTTACCCATATTTTTAAGCTAAGTATTTCTAAGTAAAAGATGGAGACCAAGAGGTAATATTCTAAAGATTAACCTAGAGCTTATACATATAGTAGTCTTAGGTTAAGATTTAGGAATTATTCTGAGAAACATAAACATAAATATGGAGATGCAAAGTTTATTCTTTAATCTTGAGCATTTAGTGATGACGTAAAGTAAATATGGATGCAAGTCTTTTATCTTACTTAGAGCTCATATGAGACTTTTATAGAGAATCAAAAATCTCCAACTCAACACTCAAACAAAGTGAAACTTTAGAGTTCTTGAACCAAGTTCTCAAGGAACTACATAGTTCTTGAACATCATCATCAAGCTCAAGAAAGTAAAAGAAGTAAGAAATAAACTTAGAGGAAAACAAAAATCTCAAGGAAGCAAAAACCAAAGCAACATTCTTTCTTGATAAATAAATAATATAGAGATACTTTAAAATTTTTAATAAAATCTTTGAAGGAAACCTAGAGAAACCGAGGAAATCATGTAGGAAAGAAAAAGAGGGAAAGAAAGACCAAAACTTTGCTAGATCCCAAGAGAAACAAAACTCCAAGCTTTAGAGGTCTCTTTGAAGGATATGAGAAACTAAGGTCATCATCTTAGAAACACTCATGAGAATCCAAAGCTACTCATGGGGATGAAGAATAAGGCCATTGAGGCGAAAATGCTGGAAAAAGGAAATAAGAAAGGGAAAGAGAAACTCTTGGAAAGAAAGAGGAAAGAGGAAAAACTAAAAATGCTTCAAGATCAGGAAGAAAGTTTCAAGCTTTAGAGATCTCTACAAATGAGAATCATAAAACCATTATTTTGAAACTTGATCATTGAGACTCAAAGGTTTTTCCTTTTCCAAAACAAGAATCTCATGACTAAAAACAAAAAGAGAGGAAAAAGAGTTGAACTAAGAGAAAGCTAAGCATTTTTATGTCCATAAACAACATCACAAGAAAAGCATTTTGAGAAAAAAAACCCCTACCTAGTAGAGAAATTTCCTTTGGAAGGGAAAAGAGCTTGGTTCTTGGAGACTAAAATGAGGAGACAAAAACCTCCCTCTTTTGTGGCTTAGTGATTTCGACCAAGGGGTGATGAGGACAAGCGAAAGGAAGGAGTTTTTCTTGAGGAGTCCTGAGTTGAAGGCGGAAAGGTTGAGGTGCTAGGGAGGTGGCTTGAGGTGGTGTGGTGTGGTGTTTTCAAGGTGGTTTATGGTGGTTTGCTTAGTGGTGGAAGGGGTTTCCTAGGTGGTGGAGGAATTTGAGGTTGAGGGAGAAAGTAAGAGAGAGATTTTTTGGTCTAAGCTCAACAAAAAGGGCATGAATGGCAAAAGTGTGAAATTTCTCTACACTTTGCTATATACTATCATGGTTTAAATTTTGAAATGTGGAGGTGGATTTTTTGGGGGAAAAAGTGGCGCCATGTATTTTTCAGCCTAACAGGGGAGGAAAATATCTTCTCAAATGTGTCCTCCAAGGCATATGCTAAAGCACATTGAGTAAGCGCAAAGACTATTCCTAGATTCCTTTCTCGAAAGAATTAAGACTAGAAAAGGAGTTTTGAGCTCCCTTAAGGAATTTTAGAGTTCTAATTAACTTTACATAAATTATTTTTACTCTAGATTAATTATGGAGATTAATTAATCTTCCAATTAGAAGTCTAATATTGCTTAGGTTTGCTTAATCATGGCGATTAAGCTCAAAAATAAAATCTTAGGGGCAAAATCGTTAATTTTGCACAAAAAGCTACCCAGGGACCCACAGGGGCTAAAGCGAGACCACCAGAAATACATAAAAACCACCTTTTAAAACCATCTGGAGAAGTTTAGGACTCATCAGAGCACTCTTACTGTGTCAAAGCACTTGACAGTGGGTATTCTGAGTCATTTTGACCCAGAAACCTCAGGAAAGCAGAGCTATTCACTCTCGAGAAAGACTCACAAGCCATCTGAGTCCCCTTCAGAAACATTGAGTTAGCCCTCCAGGGAGCTGCGGACCGGCTTTCCTCGGAGATCTGCAGGCCAAAATGACCTCGAGGGGGCATTTTGGTCATTTACCCTCTAACTTGAGAAAATCAGGCGTTACACTATATAGCGCTGGTTATTTATGAAAAAGAAGAATTAAATGAGTAGAATTTCAGCAAATATGATTTTGGATTAATTTATTGTCAAGCAGGAATATATACATTTTTTTAATCCATGTTCTTAAATTTTATCCAAAATTGACTAAATTGATTTTGAATCAATCCTCACCAAGACAACATTCTTTTTTGTGCTTAATATGAATTTTAGATCCTATATATTTGTAGTTGTATTGTAAGAATTGTAATATGTAAACACAGTGCGAAGAGGATGATGCCCCAAAGATGAAATCACGGAAGAGAAAACTTGACTTCGGTTGAATGGAGGAACCTCGACGTGATGGTTACATGGACTTTTTTTGCAAAGGCAATAGAAGGTGAAGTGTTAACAAAGGCCAAGAGGCGAGAAAGCAAAATCACCTTGTAGATGTCATTGTATGCATGAGATGAAAGGAATGATGATGATTCTGTTTGAGGTCTGATGTTATAAGTGTGGGTCTTTTTATAGAGGACAGAATTATTGTATAGAGCGATATATTACCAACAATGTTAATGGAGATTTTTTTCTTTTTAAATTCCAATCCCATTGAAAAAACTTGGGTGAAAAGCAGTTTAAGAGTTATAGTATAGTGTGACACTTTTTTCTCTTATAGGAATTATGTAAGGTTGAATTCATTGATAAAAAACATGATAAATTATGTATATAGTGAGGATTAATTTTGATTTATTAATGTTTATAACACTAACTCCACATTGGGAAGGTAGAAGACCATGACTACATTTGGATTGATGGTAGAAGTAATAAAGAGGATTGAAGTTGTAATGTCCAGATTTTCTGTTAAAGTGAAAATGACCAAAATGTCCCCCGAAGGTCATTTTTCTGCCGAGAAATTCAAGGAAAGCCGAACCGAAGCGTCTTCGAAGGAGAGAGGGAAAACTCAATGTTGGGAAGGAGGATTAGTTGGCCTTGTATCACCTTCACTGGGATCAGAAAAATCTCATTTTTCAAGTTTTTAAGGTCAAAATAATGACCCAAAAATATACCCCTTTGTGGTGTTTTACCGTTTCTAAGTCTTAGGATGAGACCCAAAGCACTTCTCAGGGATGTATGTTTTAAAAGGCGTTTTTATGTATCTCTGTGACTTTAGTTTTTGGTCGAGGAGTCTGGCCCGAAATTAGTGCAAAACTACTGCTTCTTGCTCCTAGTTTCTGTGTTTTTAAGCTTGTGGCGTTGATTAAGCAAACCTAAGCAATATTAGGCTCCCTAATCAGAAGATTAATTAATTTCCATAATTGATCTTGAGTCAAAATAATTTATTAAAATTGATTAGAACCTAAGAATGCTTAATTACAACTTGAAATCTATTTTAAATTCAAGATTTCTAGTCATGGAATCTTGAATAGTATTTTCTCTTTCCAATTCCTTAAATCATGGAAATTTGTCTACCTTGTTGACTCAAAATAAATTTTAAAATCTCTAAATGTGTATAGGCACTCCTTAACCTTGTCATAAAACTCTTAAACCTCATTCTTAGTTACCTAAACTTATGCTTAATAACTCTAACCTTGTACCTAAACTAATACACACTCAAACCTATCATTAACACACAATTACATGAAGCAATTTTCCTCCCCCTCTACTATAGCATTCTGGCCGAATGCTTCCTTCCCCATTTTCCATCACATGCTCAAATTTTTGACACCCCAAAGCCATACCTCAAGTCATACTCACCATACCTTGTCATACTTTCCACCATGCTTGATTTTCAAATGAATAACTAAATGAAATTAAGCTATTTTCCTCATTTATTTGTGGTCCAAAAACAACCAGCCATGCCTTGCTTCTAGAAGAATTATTTCATTCAAATTTGATTGGAAATTCATTCAAATCACCTTACTTGAACCCATGCCTTGTATTATAGCTTCCATACTTCAAACCATGCTTGAATGACAATGTGTAGAGATATTTTCTCTTCCTTTTCCTTCCAATTGCTACAGCCAGCCCTCCTTCCTTTGGACTGTCATTTGTTTCCATTTCCTATAAATACCATACTTACTTGAGCTTGCAAACACTTTAGTTCATTTGCTAAGTTTCAAGTTTCTAGCTTTCTTGAGTTTCCTTTCTTTTTCTCTCAAGTTTCAAGAGAGTTTCCTCTTGTTCTTCATCTTCATCTTCTTCATCTCTTCATCTTATCATCATCTCATAACCTTCAAACACCACCTCACAACCTCAAATCACCTCCTAAGCTCTCAAACACCTCACCTTAAACACAACCTCACTTGAAACACAACTCCAACCTTCTTATCCTCCCTTGGCCGAAGCCATCTTGCCCCTTGGAGGAGTTCATCATCTTGTTTTCCTTTTCAAGATCAAAGCTTTTAACTTCACTCTAGGTAGGAGTGTTTTCTAAACCTTGTTTCTTGAAAAATGAGTTTTCTAAGCTTTCTTTGGATTTTGTTTTGAAACTTTCTTTGTTTCTTTTCCTTGATGTTTCAGCCTCTTGGCCTTGAGGAACACATGATAGCTCAATGAGGAGAGCTTCTAGATGATGACTATGTGTTCATCTCAAAGGAACCTCTAGAGCTTGAGTTTTAATTTTCTCAAGTTTCATCTTTATTTTCTAACTCAAAATGGTTTTGTTCAAGAACACTTTTACTTCTCTTGCTATTTTTATTTTGGCTCCTTGTTCCTTTTCCTTTAAATATTTAGATTTTGACTCCTTGATCTTTGAGGTTTTGTTTTGTTTTGAAAGTTTGTTTCTTTGAGCTTGATGATGATGTTCAAGAACCTCATAGTTCCTTTGAGAACTTGGTTCAAGAACTCTAAAGCTCTCTTTGTGATGAGATGAGTGTTAGGTTATTATTTTCTAAAGTCTTGTAACAGCTCAAGATAACCTTAAAAATGAACCTTGTATACATGTTTACTTTTATGCTTTGCACATCATATTTATTTTCGTTGTCATCACTAAGTACCAAGATAACAAAGGAACTTGCATAATCATATTTATATTTCAAGCAATGCATTATCATGTTTATATTACAAGTCCTCACATAAATACCAAAGATAATAACAAGTTGCATTCATGTTTATTTTATGCTATCACTTTACTTTCTAAAGGAACCTAAAATAAGTACATGAGCATGTTTATTTTATGTCATCACTTGAATGAACCTAGAGCTCAAGGACTTGCCCATTGTTGTCTCAAACAAAAGGCTTGATATATGTATTTCCTTAGCTTATGTTTTGGCCCTAAGAGATTTGTGTGTACAAGTATTGAAAACTACGTTTTATAATTTTCTAAGCTTTTATGAGTTCAAGGAATGCATAGAACTAAGTTTTATGAATTTAGGACCTCTTGAGACAAATTTGATTTAGCTACTGCCCTCATAAATATTTTGATGATTTTAGATGTTAAAAATGTTTATAAATGAGTTTTGAAAGTTTGAAAAAGGTTCCAAGAGAAACTAGTATTTTATGTGCTTTAGAAATTATGTTCTATGCCTTTGTATGGAGTTGTATGTTTGGTTCTGCCTTGCCTCTTGTGACCACTGTATGAGCTGTTTGTGATGATAACATGAGTATAATGATGTATAATTAATGTTAAAACTCATATGTAAAGATAGGAGAAGTTAGAAACTAGAAAGGAATTAATTTGAGAGTTTTAGATCCCTTAATGTTTGAATTTTCTGGATTCTATCCAGCAAGGTTTAGAATTGATAATCATGGTTTTAAATTAGTTTAAATGTGTAGGAATGACTCATAATTGGTTTAGGACTTGATCTTGGTGCATTAGGGGCAAACCGGGACTTAAAGGGTCATTGTTGTGACTCCTAGGTACCACATGAAGTTAGAAGTTTAGATTCTGTACTCTTGAGGTTTAGAGATGTTTATGATCATAGTATTGAGTGAGAATACTTAGATATGAGACCTATAAGCTACCGGAGAGATTAAGTTATGATGATTTATAACTTAGATGATGAGTTAAAGACCTTAAGGGTCTATGCATAAGACACTAAGAAGTCTTGAACTTTATGATGTTTGTTTATGCTTTAAAGATGTTGAGATGTATATGATGCATGAGGAAATGGCTGTTAAGATGTTAAGTTTATTATGAACATGGAAATTGCACTGAGAAATATGTTATGTGTTTAGCTTGTGGCATAAATGTTGGTTTGAAGGAAATTTGGTTTAACAGTTGTCATCTTTTGCAATTTCTATCAAACCTAAAAGGGTTGAAAGATGTTTTAAAGTTCCACATGAGTTGAAAACCTAGGTGACACCGGTTAGTGAGCACCCCAAGAGATTTTTATGTGACAAGAGCCGAGGCGTACTTCTCCTGCTACGGTGAGGAGGAGGCAAATCCATGAGGGTACTGACATGAGCTTTACCAAAGCGGACAGTTCGCTGTGCACTCGAGGCGATAGGCGTTTAAAATGAAATATTTATATGTTACCCCTCATTTTCCCCATATTAAATCTAGTAGCGACTAGTTGGGATTGAGCTCATTCTAGGCGATTAGGTGAGATGGAGTTTGGGGACCATGATAAAAATCACTAGGCGGTATGTTGGTTGGATTTAGGTGACCATGTTTAAGAGGGTGGTCTTTGAGAAAAAGAACTTAAGAGTTCAAGCATGAGAAAGAGATATGATGTTTTAAAAGTCACGGTGATTATGAGAAAAGAAAAGAGTTTTATATACCACTTATATGTTGATGTTTACCTTGATGTTGTGCTCCATCATTTGTTTGCATAAAGTATTGTCATGCATTCATCCAATATCTATTGTATTCATTATCATTAAGATCCATACTAAAGACACCCACTTGGATAAATAGATTTGAGAAGTTTAAAAGTTAAACCTTATGCATGACCACCTTTTTATAATTAAAATCGAAGTAGCTGGGGACGATGACGATGACACGTGTGTTGGAGTCGGAAATCCCTAGTGAGAATCTTGAATGAGTTTCTCATCCCTCTCTCTCTTTTCTTACATGTCGTCTCCAGGCCGAAGATGATGGTGTATCTCGTGACCTCTACTAAGGCGTGGGCGTAGGGCATATGCTACGAGTTGGATCAGTGGGATGGAACGGAAGCGCGAAGATGCCGCTTTAGATTTATATACCTATATATGTGTATTTCTTTTGATGTGACAATAGGACTATGATAGTCGTAAATTATGTATCTATGATAATACGTTTATGTTGTGATGTAATGGACAATGTTTCTATTTTTGTGACCATGAATGATATGATATCCCTTTTATGTATGTTAGTCTTCGTTTACATCATCTTGGCAGCTCTCACTTTGATTTTATGTTAAAAAAAAAAAAATTTATCCGTATTTCAGCTAAGTAATTTCATAAAAGAATGAGACTAGAAGTAATAACCTAATGATTAACCTAATGTGTTCTAGAGTATTGGGTTAAAAATTAGGATGTTGCAGAAGTGGAATAAAATAGAGTGAAAATAGGTTAAATGAAGTCATATACTTATTTCATTCTATTGGTTGGATATGCAATGGAAAATTTTAATGATTATAAATTTTTTATATAAGAATCTGTGGACTTGTATATAATTGTATATTATGTACTATTATAAAGTTTAATCCAAATTCAAGTGATGTGATAAGGGCAAGTTAATTGTGTCTAAATCATCTCACCACCTAATTACTAATTTTATGATGATGAATAATTAGAAACTAGGATTAGTATAATTATAAAGGTTATACTTCCTAAGTTATACATATGTCTCTTTTCTTAACATCCCATCATTTGAAAAGAGAAAGTCATTTGTGAGTGATGTGTATAAACTTGGAAGATTAATAATCACATGTACAAACACCAATTAGTTTCTATAGATGTTCAGGTATACTTCCTTATCTAGTCTTCTAATTCCATTAATAATTTAACATGAATGATCTTGAGATTCTAAAGAACTAATTTTCTAACATTTTGTTCCTATAATATCCTTAAACTTGAATATAGTAATATTAGTAAAAGAGGTGGATGTAACACCCTAATTTTTAACCTAATACTCTAGAACACATTAGGTTAATCATTAGGTTATTACTTCTTAGTCTCATTCTTTTATTAAAATACTTAGCGGAATTATGGGTAAATTTGTTTTTGAAATATAAAAACTAAGTGAGCAGCGTATGAGACTAATTGTGAACTAATCATACATTGCACTTCATACAAAATAAACACAAGGTAAATAAACATATAACAAGTCAATGGCACACCAAAGGAATATTTTCATTAATATCATAATTGAAGATACATAAAGTCACACCCTTATAGAATTGGGAATTTGAGCTTTACGATATAAGGAAAAAGAAATATAGCATGAGCGAAATACGTAAAGGTGTGAGTAAAAACTTCTACCTAGTGCACCTAAGGTAAGGTTTATCCTATCTATGAGTGAGTGTGTGCACTAGACTTCCCTAAAGCAGCTACTACTAGAACTCGGGGTATAGCGAGATGAAACCAGATCCACGGACGTAGCGTGGCAGGGTAAGATGCGCATAGTGGCTGATCATGTGCTCCTCGGTTGAGGCGCATCTCGGCCCGCCTAGTTAACCTCGGCTGCGTAACTATCTCCTCGCTCTCGCCCCTCACTGGCGAGAGTGGGGTGAAGCTCTCGCTATACATGTGCGTCGGTGGATCCTCACGAGGGGTCGTCCTTTGAGCTGGGAGATCGAGGCATGTAGTTGTGGAAGTCCTGAGGCCTGAACCTCAGGTATATGTCCAGAAGAATCCTCTCGTCACACACATCCGGTGCGCTCAAAAACCATAGCATCATCGTGAGGAGACATAGGAGAAAGCGGTAGCTGCATGCGAGAATGTGCAAAGGGATGTCGGCGAGATATAAAAACACACAAGCTACCTGACATCCCTCAAAATGATATGACCCGTGCTCACGGATCAAGAATACACCTCCCAAGTCGGGGGTGTCGATAAAAAACCACAAGCGTCGCTGCTCGAGCGGAAGCGAGTTCGAGCAAGGGTCACCATCAGCAGGGACAACAGTGGAGTCAGTCGGGTAGGGCCACCTTCTCAGAGCCCATCCGGCACGTTCAACTATATCCACGGACTGCGAGTAGAGGGTAGTCGATTATAGTGGGCGGGGTTCATGGCAGTCATATCCGGTATGCCCGAGCTTGTGAAAAGAGACATCGGGGTCAATGTTGGTTTGGCTTTTGGTTATGTTATGGATGTGGCGGCCCAAGGGTCATAAGCGCGAGAATGCCTAATGTTTCAAAGAGCTCCTGGCCAGAGGTCAACTAACCCCTCCACATCAATTCAATCTCTTGATCGACAACCCGAGGCGGTGTCATCTCGGTGGCGGGCCGTGGGGGTCGTGAGTAGAAGGTCTTGTTAAGCGGAGAATGCAGGCGGAAGAGGAGCGGTAGTAGAAGCCAGGAGTAGTGGAGAGACAAGCCCGTCTATTTGAAATAACCCGTTAGGATACGCAGAGCTTCAAATGAAGTAATGTATGACAACGGTATGTTCCTTCAATGCTATGGCGTTATTTGACTCGGGGTCTATCACTCTTATGTATCCCCATTCTTTCTTATGCGGTTTGGAAGATCCCCTGAGGATCTTGATGAGCCGTTTTTAGTTAGGGTACCTTCGGGAAAGCCCATCCTTATTCAGAAAGTATATAGATCATGCGCAGTCAAAGTTGGTGACATGGAGCTTCTTGATTTGAAAGTGTTGGACATGTCGACTTTGGCGTTATTATAAACATAGATTGGTTATCCCCATGTCATGCCTTGATAGATTGTTATAGAAAGGTAGTAGAGATTCAAGGTCCAGGGTGATGAACCAAGAGAGTTTCTTGGCACAAGATGCTCGACACTAGCGAAGATTCATATCAACTATGAATGCGCTACGGTTGATAGATAGAGGTGGTTATGGGTTTTAGTTGCGATCCCGGGGATGTAAAGGCGGAGATACCAAGTTTGGAAGCTTGATTAGGTGGCTAATGAGTTTCCGGATGTATTTCCGAGATAATTTTCGGGTATGCCAGAGAGAGAAATAGAGTTTGGGATAGAGCTTGAACCGGAAGTTAGGCCCATCTCTATACCCCGTGTCGCATGGCTCTAGCAATTAAAAAGAATTGAAAGAGCAATTCACAGGAGTTGTTGGACAAGGAATTCATACGGCCAAGTACCTCTCCATGGGATGCTCTAGTATTGTTCGATTAAGAAGAAAGAGCGGTTTGATGAGAATATGTATAGACTATGGCGACTAAATAAGGTGGCGATTAAGAACCGATACCCTTTGCCCCATATAGATGATCTTTTTACCCGACTTCAAAAGGGCAACATGTTTTTCCAAGATTGACCTTGATCCGGTTTACCATCGACTAAAGATTAAGGATGAAGATATACCTAAGTCGGCTTTCAAGACTCGCTATGGACATTATGAGTTCTTAGTGATGTCCTATGGGTTGACCAATGCCCCAGCAGCCTTCATAGATTCAATGAATAGAGTGTTGAAACCGTTTCTAGATCACTTTGTGATTGTCTTCATCGATGGCATCTTAGTGTATTCGAGTAAGGAGGAACATGAACAACACACGAGAATAGTTTTACAAACCTTGAGGAGAATCGGTTTGTATGCCAAGTTCTCCAAGTGCTTGAACTTTGGCTAGATCAAGTGGCATTCCTTGGACACGTAGTGTCGAAGGATAACATCATGGTAGATCCAAAGAAGGTGGAAGCAGTGCAGCAATGGCCTAGACCTACATCAGTTTCAGAAGTTCGTAGTTTCTTAGGCTTGGCAGGATATTACGTGATGATTCGTTCAAGATTTCTCGAGGATTGCGGCATCTATGACCAAGTTGACACGAGAAGAATATCAAGTTTCAATGAATGAGGAAGAGTGTGAGGAAAGTTTCGAGGCTCAAAACATGCTTGACCGCGGCACAGATTCTTGTACTTCCTTCACATTTAGGAGGTTTTGATTACGTGACACTTCTAGAATTGGACTTGCGATTTGTGTCTTGATGCGGCATGGTCGAGGTTATAGCATTACGCCTCGCGGCAACTTAAGAAGCATGAGCAAAATTATCCTACCCATGATTTGGAGATGGCGGCGTGATGATTTTGCCTTGAAGATTTGGAGACATTACATGCGGAGAGACTTGTGAGATTTTCACAGACCACAAGAGCTTGAAGTATATCTTTCAACAAAAGGATCTGAACCTGAGACAGCGTAGATGGCTTGCGTTGTTAAAAGATTATGACTGTACAATCTCATTACCACCCAAGGAAGCGAATGTAGTGGCGGATGCTTTAAGCGAGGAAGTCGTGCGGTTTGGCCCACATAGCACTAGTAAACAACAGATTAGTAGAAGATATCCACAAGTTAGAAGTGAAGGAGTTGATTCGGCCTTAGTGAATCAGAGGCTTTTCTAGCTCACATCAAGGCTCAGTCAACCTTGGTAGGACAAATCAAAGCACAGCAAGGTGAAGATCCGAAACTAGCTAAGTTAGTTGAGGATGTTCGTAAAGGTGAGAATATAGAGTTCTCAGTTGATACTGGGGTAGTATTGCACCTTGAAATTGATTATGCGTGCACCTTTCTGGATGAGTTGAGAAGAAAAGTAATGGAAGAAGCCCACAGTGTAGCATACTCAGTACACCCAGGATCAGCTAAGATGTATCAGGATCTAAAACAGTTATTCTGGTGGGATGGGATGAAGAGAGATATCGGTGACTTTGTGGCTAGATGCTTGGTATGCCAACAAGTCAAGGCTGAACACCAGAGGCTGGCGGGGTTACTTTAGCAGATAGATATTCCAGAATGGAAGTGGGAGATGATAACCATGGACTTCGTAGTTGGGTTACCTCGAACCACCAAAGGGTTTGACTCCATATGGGTAATAGTAGATAGAATGACCAAGTCAGCACACTTTTTACCAGTAAAAACTACCTTTAGTGCAGCACAGTATGCTCAGTTATATATCGAAGAGATAGTCAGACTCCATGGTGTCCCAGTATCTATCATATCCGACAGAGGGTCCCAGTTCACTTCACGATTCTGGAGGGCATTTCAAGAGGCTCTTGGGACACGTGTGGATTTAACCACAGCTTTTCATCCCCAAACAGATGGTCAGTCAGAAAGGACAATACAAACCTTAGAAGATATGCTCAGAGCCTGCATACTAGATTTCGGAGGAAGCTGGTGTGATCACCTACCCTTGATAGAGTTTTCATACAACAATAGTTACCAGGCTAGTATCCAGATGGCACCATTTGAAGCCTTGTATGGGAGGCGGTGCAGGTCTCCCATTGGGTGGTTTGAACTTGGCGAATCTAAGTCTTTAGGCCCGGACCTAGTTCAGGAAACCTTAGAAAAGGTCCAATTGATTAGAAGAGCGTCTCCTAGCGGCACAATCTAGAGGCGAGAAGTCATATGCAAATAATCGTCGGCGTAACTTGGAGTTTGCAATTGGGGACCACATGTTTTTGAGAATATCCCCCATGAAAGGAGTAGTGAGGTTCAGTAAGCAAGGAAAGTTAAGCCCTCGTTTTATTGGTTCGTTTGAAATCTTAGAAAGAGTTGGAGCGGTGGCTTATAAGTTGTGCACTTGCCTCCCAGTTATCGACCATACACCTAGTGTTTCATGTTAGTATGCTTAGAAAATATATGCGACCAATCTCATGTGCTCACATCACAAACTGTCCAATTTGATGAAAACTTGTCGTATGAAGAGGAACCAGTTGCCATCGTAGATAGAGCAGATTAAGAAACTTCGCTCAAAGGGAGATAGCCTCGATAAAAGTTATCTGCAGGAACCATTAGGTGAAAAAGCAACTTGGGGAGCTGAGGAAGCTATGAAAATCAAATATCCCCATCTATTTCCATCTCGAGTGCGTTGTTTTAGATTTGGGGACCAAATCTCTTTTAAGGGTAGTATGTGATATCCCAAATAAAGAAATTATAATTATTTTGAATTATTATTATTATTTATTATTATTATTATCAAGTGCACCTAACATTATTATTATTTAACATTATAATTACTAAGTGTAGCTAGCATTATCATTATTATTATTAAGTGTACCTAGCATTATTATTATTTAACATTATAATTACTAAGTGTAGCTAGCATTAGCATTATTATTATTAAGTGTATCTAGCATTATTATTATTTAACATTATTATTACTAAGTGTAGTTAGCATTATTATTATTTAACATTATAATTACTAAGTGTAGTTAACATTAATAATATTTATTATTATTATTAAGTGTAGACAAATAGCACTAATATTATTCATGATTATTATATTTGTGTATAAATATATGAGTGTAGGAGTGTGTATGTGTAAGAAATGTTTAGTTTCATTTTGCTAAGTTTTGCTTCCACCTCCTCCTAAGTCAAACCTCCTCTAAACCAAACCTCTTCTTGGCCGAACTTATCTCTTGTCAAGCTCATGATCTTCATGGCAGGGCTTGATGAGCCTAGCTAATCCTCTCTTGGGACGTTGTGTCGCTCCTTTCTTTTAATCTGTGAGATTGGTTATTTGTACCATTCCAATACTTGAGTAAAGTTATTAGTAAAGCACACTCCACGACTACCATCGGTGAGTGGGTTTAAGCTCATGATCATACTTTTGGTCATTATTAATATTTTTCCATATTATAAAAATTATTTATGAAATTTTAGAATGATTTATGTCAAGAGAATATATTGTTATAATTATGCCTATTTTAGAAATATTATTACTTTTTGATTATCATGAAAATTAATCATTTTAGCAAAACACATGGAACCATAATTGATACCTTGCGTGTTATAGAATATCTTTTTCCTAGTTTATGAAATTGTGAGACCTTAGTTTAATGTTTCTGATAGATATATTAATTATCATGTTTTAGGACTATGTATTTCCTATGAAGATTTTAGAATATTAGATATGATTTATTGAAAGTATTGAATAAAGTATAATTCATAACAATTGTCACATACATATTCTATTGATTACTGAAATCATTATGTCTACAAGCTGGTGATCCCTTGGGCATGATTTTAGAATCTCAATTATCCTACAGTCAAATTGTTAGAATTATATGAATTCAGAGCTTTTATATTTATTTGCTTTATGAATAAATTATTTTATATTAATTAGTGAGAAACAGATCAGCGAGTTAATGGCTGCAAGATTGATTGTTAACCTTGGTACCAAGTGGTCGCTAGAGGACTAGCTCACCCACAATAAGGAACCTAGTGAGGTGTCCATTTATAGGACCTAGTTAGGTGCCCATCAGTTAGCCATTGGCTCGATTTAGCTATTCAGCTTTCGAGATAATTATGTATAGAATAATTCATGTTTCTCTACTAGTTATTGCCATAGATTCAGTTAATTTATATGTAATTATATATTTAATATATTTCACATCAGTTACATGTATATGTTATGTATTTTGTTATTGTCCCGTGTGGGTTGTGAGTGGAGGCTCGCTCATTGAGTTTTGATGAACTCACCCTCTCTTTTCCTTTCCCTACAGAGATCTGACTCTGATTTCGGTTGTACCACAGGATCCTCAGTAGTTGTGCTATAGCTTCCTTGGTGTGCTTCGCTTTGGAGCGGAGCTTATTGTGAATTACGTCAGTTTAGTAGTGCTCGAATAAATTCTGTAGGCAGGATCCCCGGACATGCATGATATATTTTAATTTACATTAATTGTTTTGTTATGTTTGGCTTTGGCCTACAATATGGATTTTATGCAAATTTATGTTGAATTTATGTTTTGAGAACAATTTCATATTATTGAAGTTTTAGTTGAACTTGAGATATTTTGAATAAATTTGGATTATTTATGCATATTAGTCAGTTACGTTAGCAGAGGCTTCCGTGGGGACACAAATCTTCACATCTTAGGTCACACTCCATAGGTGGGTCGTGACAGATAGCAAGGAAGTAAACATGATATGCATAGCATAAAGTAAACATGATGCAATGTTCATTTTATGGTTAGCTAGAGCTCATTCAAGACTTTAACAAAGTAACAACCCAACATATATCTCATTACAAAGAGAGCTATAGAGTTCTTGAACCAAGTTCTCATAGGAACTATGAGGTTCTTGAACATCATCATCAAGCTCAAAGAGAACAAACTTTCTAAACAAAACCAAACAAAATCTCAAGGATCAAAATACCAAAACTGAAAACCTTACGAAAGAACAAAAAAGTGAAACTAAGTTAAGTTCTTTATTAAATACCCAAAACCCCTACCTAGAGAAAAATCTCTAGAATGTGCCGGCCAACTTTAAGGTTGACAAGGGTAGGCTTGGGCTTTTAGAAATCCTTAGATTAATTTTCTTAAGTTGAAAAACCATGTGAGCTAAGTATAGTATAGATGAAGTTAAAGGAAAAGAAAAACTCAAGCTCTAGAGGTTCCTTTGAGATGAACACATAGTCATTCTCTAGGAGTCCTCATCATTGAGCTATCATGTGTTCCTCAAGGCCTCATGGCTGAAATCACAAGGAAGGAAAAACAAGAAAGTTTCAAAAGAAAATCCAAGAGAAAGCTAGAAAGAACTCATTTTCAAGAAAACAAAGTTTAGCAAACACCCCTACCTAGAGTGAAGACACAAAGCTTGAACTTTTGAAAAAAAAAACAAGATGATGAGCTCCTCCTTGGTGCTTGATGGTTTCAGCCAAGAGGAAGCAAAAAGGTTAGAGTTGTGTTTCAAGTGAGGTTGTGTTTGAGGTGTGGTGTTTGAGAGGTTTGATGATGGTTCAAGGCTATGGGGTGGTGTTTCAAGGTTGAGAGATGATGATGAGAGGAAGAGAGGATGAAGATGAAGATGAAAAGAAAGGAAGAACTCTCTTGAAACTTGAGAGAAAAAGAAAGAACTAGCAAGACAACTCTAGAATTCTAAACTTAGCAAATGCTTCAAAGTGCAACTAAGCTATCACAAGCATCCTATTTATAGAGAAACAAAACAATGAGGCTCACCAAGGAGGAGGGGTGGCCGTAGCATTGGAGGAAAAAGGGAGAGGAAAATATCTCTTTGATTGTGTCATAGAAGCATGGTTTGAAGTATGGAAGCTATGCTACAAAGTATAGCTTGATGTGAGTGAATTTCCTATCAATTTTTTGATGAAATTAGCTTCTAGAAACAATGCATGGCTGGAACTTTTCCAGCCACAAATAAATGGAGAAAATGGGCTATTTTAATTAGTTATTTACTTGGAAAATCAAGCTTGATTGAAAGTTATGACAAGGTATAGTGTATGTGACTTGAGATATGGCCTTGGAGTGTTGAAAAATTGAACATGTGATGCATATAGGGAGGGAGGGCTCACGGCCAGACCTGGCAGCATGGGGGGAGTGAGGTTTTGATAATCTAATTGGGTGTTAATGGTAGGTTTAGATGTGTATTAGCTTAGGTACAAGGTTATGAATAATTAAGCTTAAGTTTAGATAACTAAGCATGTGTATTAGGAATTTTATGACAAGGTTAGGAGTGCTCATACATCATTAAAGAATTTTAAACTCATTTATGAATAAACAATGTGTAACACAATTCCATGATTTAAGAAATTGGAAACAAAAAACACTATTCAAGATTCCATGACTAGGAGTCTTGAAATTAAAATATGATTTTAAGTTGTAATTAAGTACTTTTAGGTTCTAATCAACTTTAATAAATTATTTTGACTCAAGATTAATAAAGGAAATTAACTAACCTTCGATTAGAGCCTAATATTGCTTAGGTTTGCTTAATCAGCGATTAGCGTAAAAACACGAAACTAGGGGCAAAGCGGTAATTTTGCACTAATTTACTTGGGACCTCGGGACCAAAACTAAAGTCACAGTCTACATAAAAACGCCTTTTAAAATCAGTTGGAGAAATTTCGGGTTCATCTGGCACTTGCAAACGGGTAAAACACCATGAGGCGTTTTGGTCATTTTGACCAGAAAACTTCGAAAACGAGATTTTCGATCCGGGAAGGTACACAAGTCATCAATCCTTCAACATTGAGTTTGCCCTTGAGTACTTGCCAGGTGGCTTTCCTCGGTCGGTGAAAGAAAATGACCTCAAGGGCATTTTGGTCATTTTCACTCTAACGAGAAAATTGGGCGTTACATGCTTGATGCGTGAGAAATTGATTGATGAAAATGTTAAAGTTTATCATAGCATGAGATTTCATGAGAACATGTTGTGTGAATTAGCTTGTGGCAGTTTGAAGGAAATTCGGTTTAGCAATTTGTGATCTTCTTGAATTCGGATCAAACTTTAAAGGGTTGAAAGAAATGTTTATGAGTACCATATGAGTTGAAAACCCTGGGTGACACCGGTTGGTAGAGCACCCCAGGAGATTTTTATGTGACAAAGCAACTTGAGGCAGCGCTTTCTGGGTGACAGGTTGGTAGAGCACCCCGGGGAGACAAATCCGTGAGGGTATGAGTAGATCACGACCTACCAAAGCGAACAAATTCTGTGGCTTAATGCCCGCAAATCGTTTCAAAAGGGTATATCCTAAGAGAGGTGATCCATGCCCCCTACCTGTACTTGCAGTCGGGATTATTTTATTATGTTACGCTTATTGGATAATAAGCAAGAGCTAGTGATGACTATTTGAGGTATGAGCTCATAACCTAGTTATTTTTAGGGTGGATTATTATGCTAAAGTACCATGATTGATGTCATGAAGTTGAGGAATGATTCACTTGAAAGTATATGTCCTTATGCCCACGTGGTTTGTGCTTATATGCTTTGATGTGTTGTTGTATATGCTCAGTATTGACATGCATCCATGATATAATATGTTGCATTCATAACATCAAGATGCATGCTAAAAGGAATGGACCTTGGATAATTAGTTTTAGAAAACTCTAAATTGAACCTTATATGCATAATCACTATTTTAGAATTAAACCCAAGGTTCCTGAGGATGTGAGCGATGTAACCCTAGGATAGGAGACTCCTACTAAGATTTCTTTAGCAAGAATTCTCACTCCTCTCTCTTTTTCTCCCGTCACATCTTGAGGAAGCGATGGTGGCGTTCGTGGTCTTCATTGATACACCTACTTAGGAGGTTCACTATGACCCGGATCATGGGTCATATCATTTTGAGGGGTAGTGTATCGTACAAGTTTTCATGTTCATTGGATGCCCCTTTGTACATCTTGTACAGAGCTACCGTTTCTCCTCGATGTCACCTTACGACGATGCAATAGTTTTTGGCGCCCAAGCGAGATGAGAGGATTACGCAGCGTATACTTTTGGTTCGATGCCTCGAGACTTCTAGGACTACATGCCTTGATCCTTGAGTTTGGAGGATGACCCATCCGAGGACCCGCCCGGCGCACATGTATAGCGAGAGTTACGCTCCTACACCTCGGTTGTGCGAGGCGTGGCGAGAGATTACCACCGAGGCTGGCTAAGCGGCCGAGAGACGCCCCTATCGAGGAGCTCATGCTCAATCTTCACGTGTTTCCACTCCTGCTGCTCTGCATCCATGGATTGGTTACACTCCACCGTTTCTTGGATTCCAGTAGTTGACATCGTAGGGGAGGTTTAGTGCACACACCACCTGTAGAGTGGGTAAACCTTCTTTTGTTTTTGAGGTTATCCACCATAGGTGCACTCGGGTAGTTATGGTTTATTTCTACTTCCTTGTTTTCTGTTATATTTTATTTCCGCTGTATTACAAGCTCTGCTCGCCCCCACGAGGGTATGACTACTTATGTACTCTACTTAAGTTATTAATGAAATGCTTCCTTTGTTATCATGATTGTTGTTCCTTGGTTATATGCTTTACTTTATGATTGTTAATGATTGATATGCGTGCTTTACATTTCTGTCGTTCGATTAGTTAAGCTCGCGGCTCTCACTTTGTTTTATGTTTTCAAAAAGAAAAATTTACCCGTAATTTCCGCTAAGTATTTTAATAAAATGATGAGACTAAGAAGTAATAACCTAATGATTAGCCTAATATGTTCTAGAGTATTGGGTTAAAAATTAGGGTGTTACAGAAACAAAAGACATGTGATTAGCAAAAGCAGCATGGGATAATTAGGATAATTGAAAGATAAAAGTTATCCTTACATGTGGTATTGACATGAGAATCTACGAAGTAACTAAGGTTACTGTTACCTTATGTGCATGAGCAACATGGTTACTATTGTAATAGTTTAGTCCAATAAAATCAAATGAATCCTTGAATAAGTTGGCTTCATCTAAAGAAAATGTAGGCAATCAACCTTCAACTAGATATTGCATGCTATGTGGATAACCTCTGGTTGTAAGTAGGTCCATAATCCTGTAGTAAAAAGTAATTAAATGTTATGAATGAAAAATACCCACCTTGAGAATATTTTATTCTCTTCTAACTTGTGTATGCATTATATTTCTCTAACCTAGGATTAATGAGTTATTCTTAGGGCTTATCAAAAGCCTAAATTGCAATGCAATGACACCAAACCTATTATTATACTGACAATGGTAAAAATTAACCCGACAATGGAATGGCTCATTATCATTTCAAATATGAAAGTATGAAGTTTTGTCACAAGTTCAACTTACTTACATTGTCTATGTTATGATTTGACTATAATAGGATAAATTATCTCTCCAAATTATTTCCACAGAATTTAAACTTGCATAATTTTTTCTTATGATATGAGTATTTGATTTCATAATTTTAAAACAATTTCTAAAGAATGCCTCAGGAAAATGTATTCCTATTTGCCTTGATATGGATCTCAACCTTGTCTAGAGACCTAAATATTGAGGCTCTATAGTATTATATATATACACTTGAAGGCCTTCTTATTCACATATAATTATGAAATAGACCAAAAAGGCACATAATTTTGAACTATACCAGTAAAGCCCATTCCTGTTTAGTCATACAAATGATGCCTCAAAATGGAAAGTTTTGATAGTTAAGATTAAAGAGTTTTTATTGTCCACTATCAAATATGTATACTAACAAACTATGAATGATGCTTCAAAATGGACATTTCCCACAACAAAGTTGGAACAAATCAGAGAACAAAAGGGAAAGAAGGATAAAGCCAAATGAAAATAATTGAAATAATTGGAGATTTCTCAATATGAATCATGATGTTGGATATTTTCTCCAACCAATATTTTTTTTTTAAAAAAAAGAAGCAATATATAGTGTGTGTGTGTGTATATATATATATATATATATATTCATTTACTCCATTTAATATCTTCTTATTAACAACATATTTCATCAATCCAGCCATTGATTCACGTGATATTATCTTGATGACCAAGCATACCAAATTTAAAAAAACCTGGACATCAATAGATATGTTATCCTATACTTAAGATTTATATGTATTTTAAAAACTACATCATGCATTTAGATAAAAAGTGATGATACTTAAACTTTTTTAAAATTTAATGAAATTTTATAAACCATATCTATGTAGCCAGAACTTACAATTCAACGGTTGGATTAATGAAATTTGATGCTTATAAAGATTTATTCAATGAAGTAAGTATACCAAGACTTACTCTTGGATTAAACGGATCCCTTCTTATATATATGTGTGTGTGTGTATGTGTGTGTGTATATATATATATATATATATATATATACATACATACATACATACATATATATATGTGTGTGTGTGTGTGTGTGTGTAATACTCTATGACAAAGTGCTATGTTGTTCTATATATAATGCTCTATGACAAAGCACTATGTTGTTCTATATATAATTCCAATAAGGTAGACCTTAAGTTAATAAAGGAATATACAACTATTCTTTTTCAATAGCAAAAAATAGATACCAAATTATTGTATTGAAACCTAACTAAAAAATAAAGCTTACTACTAGCAATTTTTTTTAGACGAGCTTTGGAATTTACAAATAGCTTTCTTTGGGCAGCATTTTCATTTGATCATGCAATTATAAGCCGTTCTTTCATTTGTATATTACCATAAAATTGAGGAAAATAATTAGCCACTGTCTTTTTAGAGGACACTAAGCTCTTACCATCTGAATAAGAAGTCAAGTGATCATTGGGCAGCTTTTTGATCCAATATATTACTTGAAAGTAATATAACCCAACCTTGCGACAATAAGGTTATGCCTACCTTGCCCATCTGAAAAGTCTTTGTGTGCAAATGGTTTAGCTGTTAGATAACAACAATATATAGGATATCTTCACACACATAAATATTGAATTCCACTAATTAGAGTTTACATTGAGCTTTGAGCTTTAATTTACAATTCTCATCAAATGAACCAGATATTTCTCTCTATGCATCCTTTGATAGCTATTGCATGAGCAAGGAGTACGGTGTGCCAATGCATAGGGCTTTGTTCTTGAATCATTACTTGTCTAATTTGGATTCAATAATGTAGAATATTGACCTCATGCCATTACAACAACAAAGGAAAATAGCAGTGATTTAGTTCACTATTAATGGCGGTTCAAATCACCACAAAGGTGATTAACGTGATTAGCAAATCAACTGCTATATCAAGTGTCAATAGGTAAAATAGTAATGGTTTTGGAAACCATTGTAACAACTTCCTAAATAGTACTTGAACTAATAGTGGCGGTTCAAAACCTCTCTGATATGCTAAACCTTAAAAGAATAGGGAAATGTTGTGGTGGTTGTTAATTGCCTTGAAATGCCAAATGTGAAAACAATAAGAAAATTTTGTAGCGGTTTTGATATAGCGGCTGTGAGTTATTTATATTTTTATTCATGAGCAGCACTCTTTGGTTTGTAGCTATTAAGAGATAAGCGTCATCGTGACATGATCATAGTTGAATCATACAACCTCCTTGTGATAGAAACTTGTAGATCTAGTGAGGCTCTAGTAGAATCAAAGTGATGCAAGAGGATATCACTAGATTTAAGTGGAATTTCCCTTTTTAAGACTTTGTAGGGTAAAAATATAAGGCTAATGGCACAACTCACGAGGTTGCAAGATTGGAGACAAGAGGAAATCTGGCCCTAATTGGTGCTTTAGATAACTTTGAGCTATTGGATAATATTTTCTCTACAAAAGTTATTATTTTTATTGGAATAGTCTTGCCCATCTTTGGTTGCCCTCCTTGTAGGCTTTTCTTATTGTTGTTTTCTTTTGTGCTAATGGGTTGGTGAGCTTTGTTTCTTGTGTTGTTTATACCCTTGAACCAAAGATATGTCTTTTGACAAAATCATTTCATCTATAAAAAAGATATATCTTCAAACAAAATCCTAGCTAAGGATAAAGGTAATCTAGAGCACCAATTAAATGCAAGATCCCCTGGATAGACCAATATGATAACCCACTAGAGTTTTTTTTTTTTTTTTAAACTCATGTGTAAATATTTTTTTGGTGGAACATGTGTAAAGATTTAAATTTCATTAAAAACACCCAAGTCCTAAGTTAGCTATATAGGGGGTGTAAGGCAATCTAACTAACTCGATGAACTCGATGAATTCAAACCAATTTCATTTAGCTGGTTTGGTTCATATTGGGTTAATCTGCACTTCAAGATTTTTGCATAACATTAGACAAATTTTAACATTACATATGAATTTATAGAAGGCAATACATTATTTGTTATTTTTTCATTTATAAACAATACAGACGGATTCAAAAATCATCTATATCAGAGATGGAAAAAGAAATCCATATGTAAAATTTGTCAATGTTCCGGTAGTTTCGAGTGGTGTAGTTTGGATCTAATTAGAACCAATCACATATTGGTTCAGTTATTGGGTTTGCATCCTCTACTCTTTGACCCGATTTGAACCAACATGAATTTGTTTAATATTTTGAATTTGGAATCTTTGTGATATTAGAATTGTATTTTTTGGGTACTTTGTTATGATATCCAAAAATGTCTGCTGGTGTGTAGCTATTAAGAGATAGCTATCATCATGATAAGAGCATAGTTGAATCAGACAATCTTCCTCTAATAGAAGCTTGTAGATCTAGAGAGGCTCTGGCAGAATCAAAGTGATACTTGAGAATATCACTAGATTTTTGAGGAATTTCCCTTTCTATGGCTTTGTAGGGTGAAAATGTGAAGCTAATAACACAACTCACGGGGTTGCAAAATTGGAGATAATAGGGAATGTAGCCCTGATTGGTGCTTTAGATTACATGACCTATTGGATAAATTTTCTCTACAAAAGCTATTATTTTTTACTGGAGTAGTTTTGCCCATCTTTGGTTGGCCTCCTTGTAGGCTTTTCTTATTATTGTTTTCTTTTGCTAATATTACTATTTTCAAGTTTAAGGATATTGTAAGAATAAAATGTTAGAAAGTTAGTTTTTTATAATCTCAAGATCATCCATGTTAAATCATTAATGGAATTAGAAGACTAGACGAGGAAGCATACATGAACATCCATAGAAACTAACAGTTGTTTGAACATGTGGTTATTAATCTTCCAAGTTGGTACACATCACTCACAAATGGCAGCTTTCTTTTCAAATAATGGAATATCAAGAAAAGAGATATACGTATACTTTGAGGACTATAACCTTTTATAATTATACTAATCCTAGTTTCTAATTTAGTCCATCATAAAATTAGTAACTAGATGATGAGATGATTTAGGCACAATTAACTTGTCCTTATCAGATCATTTTAATTTGGATCAAACTTTATAATAGTACACAATATATAATTATATACAAGTCCATAGATTCTTATACATCTAAGATGAAGGACCCTACTCACAAGGACACTAGAGCACTCTCTATACATAAACAAAAAAGAATACTTCACCCCAAAGTGAAGCTCACCAACTGAGAATATCTCTTCTGCTATAGAGGAGGTGGCTGAGATGAACCCACAACAACTAATGTATTTGTAATGGGAAAAGGGAGAAGGATGAATTTCATCTAGAACTCAGTAAGTAGGCTCTCACCCTAATCCTTTCATGGGACAACAACAAGATTCGTATATATGTATAATCATAAAAACTTGACCAATGTAGTATCTTTGAAAATCTTTTTAATTTATTCATACATAATAGCTCTGAAATCCATAATCTGTGAAAAACATAAATAACAGTACTCTAATAGAGAAACATGAGTCTCTGACTATGTATACTAGGTAACTTAACAATTTCTCTAGTTATACATATGAACTATGGCATAATAATATTCTCTGCTCTGTAGCCCTTTAAGAACCTAAATTGGACTCCTAATTAGGTTCCATCTCTGTGTTAGCTCCAGAACCCTTTAGAAAGTGTTAATGTAATATGTTTTGAGTGATGACACAACCAATTTAGACAAAATATTTTGAAGAATGACTAGTATTTTCCTTCAGTTTCTTAAAGTAGCAAACATGTTTTTTCGTTTGCATAACACATTTCTAAAAGTGAAAATAATTTCAGTTTACATGTACAAACATGATTCATCTCATTTAAATATATAGAAACTTAATAGAAGTGAAAATTATATCATGAAATGAACGTATACATGCTTAACGGATTGAAGAAAATCATCATGTATAAGAACCAAGGCTCGGATTTGTTGGTAAAAGAATGCACGAGAAGGGGGGTTGAATTGTGGTTTGAAGCTTTCTTCTGAATTTGAAACATTTTACAAAATGATACTATCCAGTTTAAAGATTGAAGTGTAGCAGAATAATGGTTAGAAGTTTCAGAAAGTAGATTTCTGAAGCATAATAATAATGATGCAACTTTAATGAAACTTAATCAATAATTAACATAAAGTACATAACATAAAAATAAAAGATCAGGGAAGAGAGAAATTGTAACACCCTAAATCTTAACCTAATACTACTAGTATGTAATTAGGTTAATCTTTAGAATATTACCTCTTGGTCTCATTCTTTACTTGAAAATACTTAGCGAAAATATGGGTAAAATTTTTCTTTTTGGAATTAAAACCAAAGTGAGAGCCACGCATGATTTTTGAGCGGAAATTCATACAAGTCATACGAGCAAATCATAATAAAATGCATAAATAACAAATCATAATAAAACACATAAGTAACATGGACACATCAACTGATTATATATAGATAGTGTGCCTACCAAAAGGCAGGACTATTCGGTACAAGGAAAATGAAATACATCTGAAATGCAAATACAAGGAAATCATAAAAGCAAGTACAAAGGAAACCATGAAAGCAACACCCATACCTGTGTGCACCTAGAGTAGACAACCTCATATACAAAAGAAGGTTTGTCCTCAAATATGTGGCGTGTGTGAACTAGCTACTACCCATCCTATGCATCTACTCCTGCTGGTCCGAGTACTGAGGGGTGGAATCAATCCACTGGCGAATCTCGATGGGAGTGGTCGTGCGGATCATCGTAGCGTGTCCGTGGCGAGGGCGCATGAATGGCCTATGAGCCAACCTCGGTTGAACCACTTGTCTCCTCATTCCGGCTCTCATCGGTGGAGGGCGGGTGAGCTCCAGCGTACATGTGCGATGGTGGGTTCTGCGATGGATCCGTCTCAGAATCTGAGTCAGGAACACGTACTCAGGGGTTGTCACGTCTGGTGGCGCCTCGGGCTACATGCTTTGAGGATCTGCTCGTCACGTGGTCTGGCTTGCTCAAAAATCGTGTTATGATGGTAGGGAGCAGTTGGGGTGAAGCGGTAGCTCCCGTCTTGGAGTCTTGTGAAGGGTCGTCCCATAAACATAAATACTCGGACGGTCTGCAGCCACCCTCAAAATGGTATGACCCAGAGTCTTTGGGTCATGGTGCGGCTCCCATGTCGGGGTGTCGATGAAGAAATCTGAAGGTCGCCATCTGAAGATGTGTGGAAGAAAGAGAGAGGGAATGAGAATCTTCTAAAAGAATTCTCAGTAGGGTAATCCCTACCTAAGTGACATCATCACATCCTCAGGAACCTTGGGTTTTATTTCTAAAAAGGTGTGCATACATATAAACTCCTTTTAAGTTAGTTTTCTAAAGTATTATTTATCCAAGGTCTGTCATATTTTATAATGCGTCTTATGACTAAGCATGGAATATACTAATGACATGAATGCATGGTAAAGGTAAGCCAATCAATAGAATAACTAAGAAACATTATAACATTGGCATAAGGAGACAGGTATAACTTTTCTTGGTTCTTTTATAGCTCATGTGACATTTTAAACTTTAACTTTTATCTCATGGGGCCACCCTAAAACATCTCTAGGTTATGAGCTCATACCTTAACTAGTCGTTACTAGCTCTTACTTATCCTATGATAAGCATAACATAATCCCGACTTAAAGTACGGGCTAGGGGGCAAATTAAGGATCACGTCTTAGGGTCATTTCCTCTTTGAAACGCTCTACTAGCAACTAGTGCATCGTAGTATTGTCCGCTTTAGCAAGCTCTATGTCAATACCCTCATGGATTTGTTTTCTTGGGGGTGCTCGGCTAAACTGGTGTCACCCAAGAAGGCGTCTTAGTGTTGTGTCACATTTAAGTTCTCATGATTTTCGAAAAGATCTTTTTAGGTTCCTCAAATTTGATGGAAATTAGATGACATGATATTTGTGGGCAATTTCCTCAAATTTGCTTATGCCATGAAAACATATAGGACATACACAAAAATTTCTTATGGGGTATAGCATATCATCATGTAAAACTTCTTTATAGCACATAACAACTTATCATAGATAAAGCTCATGTATCATACATCATAAATTAAGCATCATAAAAACTCAAGACTTTTTAATGTCTTATGCATTGACCCTTAAGGTCCTTAACTCACGTTCTAAGTTATTAATCATCAAACCTAATCTCTTGGGTACCTATGAGGTTATAACTAAGTATTTCTCACCTCACACTATGATCAAGAACATCTCTAAACCTCAAGGATGCAGAATTTATAATCTTAACTATACGGGTCTCTAGGAGTCTAGCAGTGACCCTTTCTAAGTCCGGTTTGTTCCTAAGGATTCAAGATCAAGTCCTAAACCTTTTATGAGTCATTCCTACACATTTAAACTAATTTAAATCCATGATTATCAAATCTAAACCTTGCTGGACAGAATCCAGAAAATTCAATAATTAAGGGATCTAGAACTCTCAAATTAATTCTTTTCTAGTTTCTAACTTATCTTATCTTTCACATATGAGTCTTAACATTATTTTTACTCAAACATAAGTATATTATCATCACTAAAATAGCACATACAGTGGTAAAATAATGGCAAGGCAGAACTGAAACAAACACTCTCCATAAAGGCATAAAACACAATTTCTAGAGCACATAAAATACTAGTTTCTCTTGGAACCTTTTTAAAACTTTCAAAACCCATTTATAAACAATTTTAACAACTAAAATCATAAGAGTATTTAAGAGGGCAGTGACTAATTCATCTTTGTCTCAAGAGGTCCTAAATTCTTAAACTTAGTTCTATGCATTCCTTAAACTCATAAAAGCTTGGAAAAATTATAAAACATGGTCTTCAATACTTAGAAACATCAAGACCCCTTAGGGCCGAAATATGAACTAAAGGAAATAAATATTTTTAGACCTTTGTTCGAGACAACAATGGGCAAGTCTTTGAGCTCCAGGTTCATTTAGGTGATGACATGAAAATAAACATGCTCATGCACTTATTTTATGTTCCATTAGAAAGTAAAGTGATGGCACAAAGTAAATATGAATGCAACTCATTATTATCTTGGTATTAAGTGAGAACTTGAAATATAAACATGATAATGCATAGCTTGAAATATAAACATGATAATGCAAGGTTCACTTATTATCTTGATACTTAGCGATAGCAAGGAAAGTAAACATGATGTGCATAGCATAAAAGTAAACATGATGCAAGGTTCATTTTATGGTTAGCTAGAACTCATTCAAGACTTTAACAAAGTAACAACCCAACATATATCTCATTACAAAGAAAGCTCTAGAGTTCTTGAACCAAGTTCTCATAGGAACTATAAGGTTCTTGAACATCATCATCAAGCTCAAAGAAAACAAACTTTCTAAACAAAACCAAACAAAATCTCAAGGATCAAAATACCAAAACCGAAAACCTTACAAAAGAACAAGAAAGTGAAACTAAGCCAAGTTCTTTATTAAATACCCAAAACCCCTATCTAGAGAAAAATCTCTAGAAGGTGTCGGCCAACTTTAAGGTTGACAAGGGTAGGCTTGGGCTTTTAGAAATCCTTAGATTAATTTTCTTAAGTTGAAAAACCATGTGAGCTAAGTATAGTATAGATGAAGTTAAAGGAAAAGAAAACTCAAGCTCTAGAGGTTCCTTTGAGATGAACACATAGTCATTCTCTAGGAGTCCTCATCATTGAGCTATCATGTGTTCCTCAAGGCCTCATGGCTGAAATCACAAGGAAGGAAAAACAAGAAAGTTTCAAAAGAAAATCCAAGAGAAAGCTAGGAAGAAACTCATTTTCAAGAAAACAAAGATTAGAAAACACCCCTACCTAGAGTGAAGACACAAAGCTTGAACTTTTGAAAAGAAAAACAAGATGATGAGCTCCTCCTTGGTGCTTGATGGTTTCTGACCAAGAGGAAGCAAAAAGGTTGGAGTTGTGTTTCAAGTGAGGTTGTTTTTGAGGTGTGGTGTTTGAGAGGTTTGATGATGGTTCAAGGCTATAGGGTGGTGTTCCAAGGTTGAGAGATGATGATGAGAGGAAGAGAGGATGAAGATGAAGATGAAAAGAAAGGAAGAACTCTCTTGAAACTTGAGAGAAAAAGAAATAACTAGCAAGACAACTCTAGAATTCTAAACTTAGCAAATGCTTCAAAGTGCAACTAAGCTATCACAAGCATCCTATTTATAGAAAAACAAAACCATGGGGCTTACCAAAGGAAGCCTTGGCCGTAGCTTTGAGACGAAAAAGGGAGAGAAAAATATCTCTTACACAAGGTCATTCAAGCATGGTTTGAAGTATGGAAGCTATGCTAGAAAGTATGGCTTGATGTGAGTTAATTTCCTATCAATTTTTGATGAAATTAGGCTTCTAGAAACAATGCATGGCTGGAACTTTTCCAGCCACAAATAAATGGAGAAAATTGGCTATTTTAATTAGTTATTTACTTGGAAAATCAAGCTTGATTGAAAGTTGTAACACCCTAATTTTTAACCCAACTTTCTAGAACACATTAGGTTAAACATTAAGCTATTATTATGAAGTAATAGCCTAATGTTTAACCTAATGTGTTCTAGAAAGTTAAAATTAGGTGTTAATTAAGGTATCGAGCTTGATTCGATTCTCATGGAGCACGAGGATTGGGTGACTATGCTTTATGAGCATAATACGATAGTTATGTCATGTGTTAAAGCTTGCTAGGGATAAGCTATAGGATAGGCATACATGACCGCTGTTGCTGCGTGTGCCATGGTAACTAGCTCATTTCACATGGAATGTTGGGCCTGATCAACTTCGGTGTTTCTTTGTTTGATGTGTTTAGGAACCAATGCCATCGCGATGTGACCTAGGGCTACGGTGGAGATAATCAAGACAATGCATTTGCTCTTCTTTGTTCATGACATGGCGAGCCATGGAGCGTATGTTCGAAGGATGAATCAACAAGCGCTGCTGCTCTGCTCCCCTAACTTTGCTAAAGCAATCGAGCAAGCCGGCCGGTGAGTTCCGCAAGGCGAATCCACCGGTGTTGAGAGGGCCCTGGATCAGGCAAAGGTGACGAGTGGATCAAGGATATGGAGAAGATCTACTCCGTGGTTGCTGCTCGGAGGAACAAAGGTTACTTTACTGCCTTCATGCTGAAATTTGATGCCGAAGTTACGGTGGGCCAGGCACCGAGCTTGCTAGAAGGCTGCTGGGAACATCATTGGTAGGAGGCTGTTCAAGACCTACTTCTACGAGAAGTATTTTCCAGTCTGTGAGGAATGCAAAGGACATCGAATTCATGCAAGCTGACCAGGTGGGTCTTCTCTGCCCGATTACGGCAAAGTTAGAGGAGCTAATCAAGTTCTCGTGAGTGTTTCAAGGAATCGGATGAAGTATGGAAGTGCGTCAGAAATGCAGCGGGGTTGACTGCAGAGTTGAATCTGTGATAGCACACATGGAGATTAGGGACTTTCCAACCCTAGTCAACAAGTGTCGCATCATGGAAGAAAGCGGGAAGAAGATCAATGCTTCAAGGGCGGAAACGAGCCAAGGGCTGGGACCTCAAGCCCCAAGGTTCAAGCCACGTCAGTCAAGGAACCACTACAACCCTTACGGAGCAACCAATTCAGGCAACAACCAACACATCAACAACAACAACGACCACCATTCCCTCGAGACTAGACCTCAAGCACGACCATCTTTTCAACATAAGCGTCAGGAGGAACTTCAACAACAACCAACAACGAGGGCGAGGCGGTCCTCGGTTTAACCAAGGAGGGTCGGCGGGGCCAAGAACAAGGCGCCACAAGGAACCCCTGCTGCTTACCCCGGCGCCTCACCTATGGATGTCTGTCCCAAGTGCGGGAAGGATCACGGGAGCCGCCCATGCCTAGCTGTCGAGCAGCGTGTTTCAAGTGTGGCAAGCACAGCCACTATGCGAAGGACTGCACTAGCAGAGGGACACCGAACCAGAACCCCCGACCACAACACCAAGGAAGAGTCTTCACCCTCAACGCTGAAGATGCCCAGAAATCCAATGATCTCATTCAAGGTATGTGCAAAGTAAATGGTAAACCCTTAAGCGTACTATATGACTCGGTGCTACTCATTCTTTTATATCACTTGCTAGTGTCGAGTCCTTAAATCTGAGAGTCTCTAAACTTCCTTTTGATCTTATTGTTTCTACTCCTACCAATCGTCCTATTAATACTTGTCATTGTTGTTTAAACTGTCATCTTGTTGTAGAAAATAGGTCCTTTAACATAGATTTAATTTGTTTACCCTTGAAAGACATAGGAATTATCTTAGGCATGGATTGGCTTCACGCCAACAGTGTGTTACTAGACTGTGGAACCCAAACCGTAGTTTTTCCTTCTCCTCCCGAAAACATCACTCGACCCATTAGGTTGTACCTAAACTCTGTAGTGGTCTTCTGTAGTGGGGAGAAAAGGATGGGATATGTTCTCCTAGCCGCTTGCGATGTAGACTTTGAGCAAAACCTAGGTGAGATACCTGTGGTGAGAGACTATCCCAAAGTATTCCCGGATGAGATACCCGAATTCCCTCGAAAGAGAAGTTGAGTTCTCCATAGAATTGGTTCTGGAGCAGGACCAATCTCTATTGCCTCATATAGGATGTCACCCATGGAGCTAGCAGGAACTAAAAACCCAGTTGGAGGAGCTGTTGGAGAAAAAGTTTTATAAGGCCAGTACTTCACCTTGGGGCGCTCAGGTCTTATTTGTGAAGAAAGAAGGATGGAAGTATGAGGATGTGTATAGATTATAGGCAGTTGAACCAAGTGACCATAAAGAATAAGTACCCATTGCCTAGGATTGATGATCTTATGGACCCGGTTGAAAGGAGCGATAGTGTTTTCTAAGATCGATTTGAGTGCAGTTACCATCAGATTAGGGTTAGAGATTCGGACATTCCTAAAATTGCCTTTCGAACTCGGTATGGACACTTTGAGTTCAATGTGATGTCTTTCGGTTTGATGAATGCTCCCTTGATTTTTATGGATTACATGAATAGGATCTTTCGACCCTATTTAGATCAATTCGTGGTTGTGTTCATAGATGATATTCTCATCTATTCGAAAACCCACGAGGAGCATGAGCGTCATTTGAGGCTGGTTTTAGAGGTACTAAAAGTGAAGAAGTTATGCATAAAGCTTTCTAAGTGTGGATTTTGGTTAGAGGAAGTAAATTTCTTAGGACATGTTGTGTCAAAAGGTGGCATAGCTGTCGACCCAAGTAAGATAGAAGCTGTGATGAATTGGGATAGACCAACCTCATGTTAGAGATTAGAAGCTTTTTGGGTTTAGCTGGTTGTTACCGTAGGTTTATCAAAGGATTTTCCCAGTTAGCCCTACCCTTAACCAAGCTCACTAGGAAGAATACCCCATTTGAATGGAACACCGAATGTGAAAAGAGTTTCCTAGAGCTTAAGGAAAAGCTCACCTCAACCCCGGTTTTGGTTTTACCCGACCCCAATGTACCCTTTGAGGTATATTGTGATGCTTCTGGTAAGGGTTTAGGTTGTGTGTTGATGCAGAATAGGCAAGTGGTAGCCTATGCATCCAGACAACTCAAGCCCCAAAGGTAACCTACCCCACCCATGACCTAGAGTTAGCAGCCATCGTGTTTGCCCTCAAGATGTGGAGACACCATTTGTATGGTGTAAGGTTTGAAGTGTTCTCTGATCATAAGAGTCTCAAGCATCTCTTTGATCAAAAGGAGTTAAACATGAGGCAGAGGAGATGGATGGAATTCCTCAAGGACTATGATTTCGGCTTAAGTTACCACCCCGGCAAGGCTAATGTAGTTGCCGACGCCTTAAGTCGAAAATCGTTATGTTTGTCAAGTATGATGGTTAATGAAGTTGGGTTAATAGAACAGTTTAGGAATATGAATGCAGGGATGTATGTGGTGAGAATGGCATCGTGATGAGTCATCTCACGGTGACCAGTGGGTTTAAGCAAAGGATCATGCTTGGCCAAAGAGAAAATGAGGACTTTATGGAGACAATAGAAGCGATTAAAATTTGGTAAATTGAAGGGTTTTGAGCAAGGCCACTGTTGGTTGTGGAGGTTTGAGGGCGAATCTGCGTGCCCCAAGATGGCGACCTCAGAGAAAATCTTGGAGGAGGCTCATAAGAGTCACTTTGCCATTCATCCTGGTGCTACCAAGATGTATCAGGACTTAAAGAGGATGTTTTGGTGGCCTGGACTAAAGAAGGATGTGGTCGCCTGGGTAAGTAAGTGCTTGAGTGCCAAAGGTTAAGATCGAACACCAAAAACCTTCGGCATGTTGCAACCCCTGTCAATCCCTGAGTGGAAGTGGGAGAGTATATCGATGGACTTCGTGACAGGATTGCCAAAGACCCAAGCTGGCCATGATGCTGTATGGGTGATAGTGGATCGACTAACCAAGTCGGCTCACTTTCTACCTATTCGAGTCACGTACTCATTGGATAAATTGGCTCAGCTTTACATCCAAGAGATAGTAAGGTTACATGGAGTGCCGTCAACGATAATCTCGGATAGAGATCCGCGGTTTACGTCACTTTTTTGGGGAGCCTTTCAAAAGGCATTTGGTTCAAAGCTGTGCTTGAGCACTGCTTACCACCCTCAGACGGATGGCCAATCGGAAAGAACCATCCAAACCCTGGAGGATATGCTGAGAGCCTATGTCTTAGACCAGAAAGGAAGTTGGGATAAGTATATGCCATTAATCGAATTTGCGTATAACAACAGTTATCACGCAAGTATCGGTATGGCACCGTACGAAGCATTGTATGGAAGAAAGTGCCAATCACCCTTGTGTTGGTATGAACCCGGAGAACAAAGTGTCTTAGGACTGATATAGTGAGGAAACGGCGGAGCAAATCAAAAGGATTGAGGATAGAATCCTAACCGCTCAAAGTCGACAAAGAGCTATGCGGACAAAGGCGTAAGCCCTTGGAGTTCAAGAAGGAGAACATGTATTTCTAAGAATCACTCCCTACAGGAATAGGAAGAGCCATGAAAGTCAAAAAGTTGAGTCCGATTTCTCGGCCCTTTTGAAATTCTTGAGAGAATCGGATCTGTAGCCTACAAAATAGCCACGCCACCCAATTTGTCAAATCTTCATGATGTCTTTCCGTCTCTCGATTGCGTAAATATGAGTCCGACCCTAGTCATGTCCTAGAACCAGAGCATGTACAGTTAAGAGAGGACCACACTTTCAATGTACCTCCTACGAGGATCGTGGATCACTTGAGGTCAAGCGGTTAAGGAACAAGTTTGTTCCTTTGGTGAAAGTGGCGTGGGGGCGAGACAAGGCAGAAAGAGTATACATGGGGCTGGAGTCGAGAAATGAGGGGCGAAGTATCGAGCTTTTCTAAGGTAGCAATTTCGAGGATGAAATTCTTTTTAAGGAGGAGTAATGTAGCCAGATTTTTACGCTAGAGTGAAAATGTAAGAAATGCCCTGAGGTCATTTTATTGAAATCGAGGAAAGCCGATCTGGCGTACTCGAAGGGCAAACTCAATGTTGGAAGGGGATTAGATGACCTGTGTACCTTTTCGGAATCGAAAATCTCGTTGTTCGAGTTTTCGGGTCAAAATGACCAAAACGCCCTGCGGTGTTTTACCTATTTGCAAGTGCTGGATGAACCCGAAACTTCTCTAGATGGTTTTAAAAGGCATTTTTATGTATTCTACGACCTCAGTTTTAATTATGGAGGTCCCGGGCAAAATTAGTGCAAAATTACGATTTTACCCCTAGTTTCGTGTTTTTACGCTTAATCGCGTGATTAAGCAAACCTAAGCAATATTAGGCTCTAATCGAAGATTAATTAATTTCCATAATTAATCTTGAGTCAAAATAATTTATTAAAGTTGATTAGAACCTAAAAGTGCTTAATTACAACTTAAAATCTTATTTTAAATTCAAGATTTCTAGTCATGGAATCTTGAATAGTGTTTTCTCTCTCCAATTCCTTAAATTATGGAATTTTGTCTACATTGTTTTATTCATAAAATGAATTTAAAATCTCCTAAATATGTATGAGTACTCCTTAATCATGTCATAAAGGTTCCTAATCACATTCTTAGTCACCTAAACTTATGCTTAATGACTCATAACCTTACACCTAAGCTAATACACCCCTAAACACATCACTAACACACTATTACATGACCAAAACTCCCTCCTCCCTTGCTGCATCAGACCTGCACGAAATTCATCATCCATTTTATCACAATTTAATTTTATTTCACACTCCAAAGACTATGGTTGAAGCCATGTCATCAAAGTGCAATTCTCTCACCTCATGTTCCATGAGGATTCATTCTCCTCCACACATGCCTCACCTCATGTTCCATGAGGATTCATTCTCCTCCACTTATTCACTCTTATTCTTCTCTATAAATACCATGCCTAGATGAACCTTTGCTACACTTTGTTCATTTGCTAAGTTTAGTTTTTTAGTTTTCTCTAAGTTCTTCCTTTTTCTCTCAAATCTCAAGAGCATTCTTCTTCTTCATCTTCTTCTTTTCCTTTTGAAACATCATCACACAACCTTGAAACACCACCCCACCACCTTGGATCATCATACAAACACCTAAACTTCCATTCTCAAACACAAGCTCACCAAGAACACATTTCCTTCCTTTTTCTTTCATCAAGGCTGAATCATCATCACCATCCTAGGAGGTGTTGCTCGTATCATTTTCATCTTCAAGTCCAAGCTTTTTGTCTTTACTCTAGGTAGGAGTGTTTTCTAAACTTTGTCTTCTTGAAAATGAGTTCTTTCTAGCTTTCTCTTGGGTTTTCTTTTTGAAACTTTCTTTGGTTTCCCTTTCTTGTATTTTCGACCTCTTGGCCTTGATGAGTACATGATAGCTCAATGATGAGGACTCCTAGATAATGCTATGTGTTCATCTCAAAGGAAACTCTAGAGCTTGAGGTTTTATTTTCTTTGAGTTCCAACTTTATTTTCTAACTCAAAAATGATTTTTACTCAAGAATACCTTTACTTTTCTTGCTATTATGATTTGGTTTCTTTGTTCCTTTCTTTAACATTTAGGTTACCATTTTCCTTTTTGATCTTTGAAGTTTTATTTGTTCAAAAGTTTTGCTTTCTTTGAGCTTGATGATGATGTTCAAGAACCTCATAATTCCTTTGAGAACTTGGTTCAAGAACTCTAAAGCTCTCTTTGTAATGAGATATGTGTTGGGTTATTATGTTGTTAAAGTCTTGGATGAGCTTTAGATTACCTTAAAATGAACTTTGCATCATGTTTATTTTATGCTTTGCACATCATGTTTACTTTCTTTGCTATCACTAAGTACCAAGGTAATACAGGAACTTGCATTATCATGTTTATATTTCAAGTTCTCACCTAAATATCAAAGATAATAATATAATGCATACCATATTTATTTTATGCTTTGCACATCATGTTTACTTTCTTTGTTATCACTAAGTACCAAGGTAATAAAGGAGCTTGCATTATCATGTTTATATTTCAAGCTATGCATTATCATGTTTATGTTTCAAGTTCTCACCTAAATATCAAAGATAATAATATAATGCATCACATATTTATTTTATGCTCTCACTTTACTTTCTAGCAAAAACTAAAACAAGTGCATGAGCATGTTTATTTTTATGTCATCACTTTAATGAACCTAGAGCTCAAAGACTTGCCCATTGTTGTCTCAACAAAGGTCTAAAAATATTTATTGCTTTTGGTCCCTATTTCGGCCCTAAGAGGCTTTGGTGTTTCCAAGTATTGAAAACTATGTTTTATAATTTTTCTAAGCTTATGTAAGTATAAGAAATATGTAGAACTAAGTTTTATGAATTTAGGACCTCTTGAGATAAAAATGATTTAGCTATTACCCTCTTAAGTATTTTTATGATTTTAGGTGATAAAAGTGTCCATAAATGAGTTTTGAAAGTTGAAAAAGGTTCCAAGAGAAACTAGTATTGTATGTGCTTTAGAAATTGTGTTTCATGTCTTTTATGGAGATGTTTGTTTAGGTTCTACCTTGCTATGTTTGGCCACTGTATGAGCTGTGTTAATAATGATAAGATGCTTATGTTTGAGTAAAAATAATGTTAAGACTCATATGTGAAAGATAGGATAAGTTAGGAACTAGAAAAGAATTAATTTGAGAGTTTTAGATCCCTTAATGATTTAATTTTCTGGATTCTGTCCAGCAAGGTTTAGAAATGATAATCATGGTTCTAAATTAGTTTAAATGTGTAGGAATGACTCATAATTGGTTTAGGGCTTAATCTTGATACTTTAGGAACAAAGCTGGACTTAGAAAGAGTCATTGTTGTGACTCCTAGGTACCCATAAAGTTGGGATTTTTAAATTCTGTATCCTTGAGGTCTAGAGATGTTCTTGACCATAGTGTGAGGTGAGAAATACTTAGTTATAACCTCATAGGTTCCCAAGAGACTAGGTTTTGATGATTTATAACTTAGATTGTGAGTTAAGGACCTTAAGGGTCGATGCATAAGATATTAAGAAGTCTTGAGTTTTTATGATGCTTAATTTTATGCAAGTATGATATATGATACATGAGCTTTATCTATGTGAGTATGATGTGTTTAAAATATATGCTATGATGAGTTTGGAATATATGCTATAATCTATGTAAGAATGATGAGTTTGAAATATATGTTATGATGTTTATCTATGTGAGAATGATGTATTAGAAGAATATGCTTGATGATGCATGAACCCTAAAATGTTTTATTGATGATACGTGAGGAAATGATTATTGAGATGTTAAGTTGTGTGATTAGCTTGTGGCATGAATTTTGGTTTGAAGGAAATTCAGTTTAACTTGACGTTATCTTTGCCAATTTCTATCAAACCTAAAAGAGTTGAAAAATGTTTTAAAGTACCATATGAGTTGAAAACCCTGGGTGACCTTTGGTTGGCCGAGCACCCCAGGATATTTTTATGTGACAAGCATTGAGACGTACTTCTCCTACTACGGTGAGGAGGAGGCAAATCCGTGAGGGTATGTGCAGATGCAGCCTTACCAAAGCGGACAATTCACTGTGCACTCGAGGCGATAGAGCGTTTCAAAGAATGAAATATGTTTATGTTACCCCTCATTTTACCCCATATTAAATCTAGTGACGACTAGTTAGGATTGAGCTCATTCCTAGGCGATTAGGTGAGACGGAGATAGGAGGTTATGATAAAAATCGCCGAGGCGGTGTATCGGTTGGAAATAGGTGGATATGTTTTAAGAGGGTGGTTTTTGAGAAAAAGAACAAAGAGATATGATGCTTTTAAGTCACATAAGTATGAGAAAAGTAAGAGTTGTAATATGCCCTTATGCCACTTGCATGAATCTAGATTGTTGTGATTTGTTGATTTATGTGCTCAAGTATTGCCATACATTCATGCTTAAACATGTTGCATTCATGACATCAAGATGCATACTAAAAGAAATGGACCTTGGATAAATAGTTTCATAAACCCTAATAATGAATCTCATATTCATGAACACCTTTTATAAATAAACCCAAGGTTCCCGAGGATGTGAGCGATGTAACCCTAGAATAGGAGATTCCCTCTGAGATTCTTTAGTAAGATTCTCACTCTTTTCTCTTCTTTTTCTCGCTGTCACATCTTGAGAGACTGATGGCGACCTTCGTGGTCTTCATTGACACATCCGTCCGAGAGGCGCCCCTAACGAGTCGACGCTCAGTCTACACGTATGCCCACTCCTGCCGCCTTGCATTCTTGGATCGATTACACTCCATTTCCCGGGTTCTAGTAGCAGATGTTTTAGGGAGGCTTAGTGCACACACTCACATGTAGACTGGATAAACCTGCTTTTGTTTTGAGGTTATTCACTATAGGTGCACTCGGGTAGTGATGGTTTACTTTATGTTACTTTACATTTCTCTGTTTCTATTGTACTTCCTTTCTGCTGTATTACAAGCTCTGCCCGTCCCAATGAGGGTATGACTACTTATGTATTCTAAGTTATGTTATTAATGAAACGTTTCTCTTGTTGTGATGATTTATGCTCAGCTGTTATATGTTTCCATTTCTGTGTTTCTCTATGAGTGTTAAGCGTGCTTTATATTCCTATTATTCGATTAGACTAAGAACGTGGCTCTCACTTTGTTGTGTGTTTTAAAAAAAAAAAAAAAATTTACTCGTAATTTTCCTTTAGTATTTTAAGAAAAGGATGAGACTATGAAGTAATAGCCTAATGTTTAACCTAATGTGTTCTAGAAAGTTGGGTTAAAAATTAGGGTGTTACAAAAGTTATGACAAGGCATAGTGTATGTGACTTGAGGTATGGCCTTGGAGTGTTGAAAAATTGAACATGTGATGCATATGGGAGGAGGACAGCTTCGGCCAGGCCTTAGGCAGCAGAGAGGAGGTGAGTTTTGATAATCTAATTGGGTGCTAATGGTAGGTTTAAGTGTGTATTATCTTAGGTACAAGGGTAGGAATAATTAAGCTTAAGTTTAGGTGACTAAGAATGTGATTTAAGGATTTTATGACAAGATTAGGAGTGCTCATACATCATTAAAGAATTTTAAACTCATTTATGAATAAACAATGTGTAACACAATTCCATGATTTAAGGAATTGGAAAGAGAAAACACTATTCAAGATTCCATGACTAGGAGTCTTGAAATAAAAATATGATTTTAAGTTGTAATTAAGCACTTTTAGGTTCTAATCAACTTTAATAAATTATTTTGACTCAAGATTAATTAAGGAAATTAATTAACCTTCGATTAGAGCCTAATATTGCTTAGGTTTGCTTAAGCACGCGATTAAGTGTAAAAACACGAAACTAGGGGCAAAACTGTAATTTTGTACTAATTTTGCCCGGGACCTCCGGGACCACAACTAAAGTCACAATCTACATAAAAACGCCTTTTAAAATCATCTGGAAAAGTTTCGAGTTCATCCGGCACTTGCAAACGGGTAAAACACCACAGGGGCATTTTGGTCATTTTGACCCGAATACTCGAAAAATGAGATTTTTGATCCTGGGAAGGTACACAAGCCATCTAATCCCCTTCCAACATTGAGTTTGCCCTTCGAGTACTGCCGATTCGGCTTTCCTCGAATTTCGGGCTGAAAATGATCTCAGGGGCATTTTGGTCATTTTGACTTTAACAGAAAAATCGGGGTGTTACAGAAATGACACAAATATTTTTATACTGGTCGCCCACCTGCCTACATCTAGTACTCAACACATGTTGAGAATGAATTAACAACAACTTTCTCAACTTGAGAAAGTAAATCGGATAGTCTTTACATTAGCCTTCCCAAACTCTTACAGTGAATAGTAGACAACCATAACTGTCATAAACCGAGTAATTCATTCATAGCCTCTCCAAGATAAAATGAGTAATCTTGAACCCGACTTTCCAAACTGAACCGAGTAGTCTTGAACCAGCCTCTCCAAGTTGAAGTGAGTAGTCTTGAAGCAACATCTCTAAGCTGAACTGAGTAGTCTTGAGTCAGCTCCTCCAAGTTGAACCGAGTAGTCTTGAACCAGTCTCTTCAAGCTGAATCGTGACCTGTAGACAACTTCTACTACCATGTTACAAGTAGTTCTTTCCAGCCTCTTCAAGTTGAACCATGATGACTAGAATGCCTTCATCATCAAGTTACAAGTAGTTTACTTATAGCCTCTCCAAGATGAACCGTGAAGAGCAGATGCCTCTGCCATCGCGCTGTAAGTAGTTTTACCTTAGCCTCTCTAAGCTATGTCTAACTCTGGTCTCTAGTGGATTAAGCTTACAAAGGTTATGTGTTTGGGTTCTCGCTTAAACTAACCTATACCTATGTTTCCTTACAAATATTCAATAAGACAAAACTGAGAAACATGAATGACTTATTTCTCAAATCCTTTCCTAAGAAGAGTATACAAATCATTTCAAAACATAGAAAGAAGGCTTTTACACTTCAAGAAGATTGATTACATATGATGATAAACAGAGCAGAAAGTGTGGAGAAGTTTCTCTAGAGTTTTCACTCTTATATCTTCAACTCTCTCATCGATATTCATGAATAGCATCTCTATTTATATTGATCCTTCTTAATGATTGTTGCCCTTGATCAGGTATCCAAGTGACACATGTATATCATCAGTTGTGACTTGGAACATTAGTCCAGAGAGATAAGATGACAAACTTGTCACACCGATTGCAGAAGCTGCTATATTGTAGAGGTTTTTGATGTCATCTTTCTTTTCACTTTCTGATCGTGGTTTCCAAACTCCTCCTTCTAGAAGGTAGGATGGTTGACCACTTAGGTAGAAGAGATGACATGCCAGTTTTAAAACTAGGTCTTCGAGATTTGATATTTGAATTTCGAATTTCCTTCCATTTCCAGTAGCGTTCTGTGCTCCACAGTTAAGTGAGCTTTATGACCGCGTAATCAATCTCTTGATCATTCTTTGATCTTCTAGTCTTCGATCTTGACTTTTTTATGCTAATTTATTTGCAATTGTGATGATTATTGATTGAGTAACACATTACTCTCAAAGTTGGCATGATTTCCTCATTCTTGAATGTACTTTTTGAAGTCCTATGTTACTTTCTGAAGATCGTTTCCTTAGGTTTGTTGTTCTTGTATTAATCTGCTTCATTGTTTAATGCATACGAAAGTTCTTTACACGATATGATGTCCACTCCATTTAAGCTCATTCTCTTCTCGCGAGATAAAACATATTTGTACATAAAGAGTGAAATTATCTTCACTTAAGTCCATGTAATGCACTTCAGAATTTACCTGTTAAGCTTCGTAAAGAAAATCAAGGTAGTAATTAGTTGTACTTCAAAAAAATTTCTTTAAATTGGCTTTGTTGTCATTTAAAACAATAAAGCTTATACTTTCTGACAGGTTCTAAAGTTTATAGGATCTTCAAAAAGTAGAAAGTGATACCAGAAAGTACACTTCAAATGAATATTTCAAACCAGCTCTAAAGCAAGTATGTTATACAACCTTCAATTATCATAATTGTAATCCTTTCATCATCTACATTGAAGTCTAGAACATCATATATACATTAAGGAACTGATATTGTACTTCAGAAAGTATACTTCATAGTGAAATAGTGCACTTTACAGGAAAATGATGGAGATTTGAAATTCAAATTTAAAGTCAAACCTAGTTATAAACTGACATGTCATCTGTTCTGCACTTGGTCAACTACGCCATCATCTAGAAGGAAATGTTCAGAAATTTAGCTTAGAAAGTAAAAAGTAGTTTCTAAATATGACAACATAAACCTCCATTGCACAATGGCTTCTGCAACAGCTCTAACAAAAGATGTAACACCCTAATTCTTAACCCAACTTTCTAGAACACATTAGGTTAATCATTAGGTTATTACCTCTTAGTCTCATCATTTTATTAAAATACTTAGCGGAAATTACGGGTAAATTTTGTTTTGAAAACATAAAGCAAAGTGAGAGCCGCGAACTTAACTAGTCGAACGACAGAAGTATAAAGCACGCGTGATAGTCATTAGAAATCATGAAGAAAAGCATATAACCCAAGAACAACAATCATGATAACAAAGGAAACATTTCATTAATAACTTAATTAGAGTACATAAGTAGTCATGCCCTCATGGAGACGGGAAGAGCTCGTAATACAGCGGAAATAAAATATAACAGAAACAAGAAAATACAAGGCACATGGTACGACAAGAAGATAAACCCAAAACGCTACCCTCCTATTGATCTATGAGTACAAACTACAACCCTCCCAAAAGGTACTGCCGAAGGGAAGATCCCCATAAAAGCTCGAGTACTTCCAAAGCTCTCCATCACAGTCTAGTGACGACAGGGGTCCTCTGATGATGGAGGCAGGTAATCGGGGAACCGCTCTATCTCCTCCTGAGTGGGCCAATGGAGTATGAAGGGAACTCGTGGCGGCTGAATGTGAGCTCCTCGACGCGGATGCATCTCGACTCTCCTCACCAAGCGTGGCTGCCTCATGGTCTCCTCGCTCCCCTCGTGCCGGAACTGGGGAAAGGGAGCAGAGCCCTCTGAAGGGACATGTATCGGTGAATCCTCGGATGGATCAGTCTCGGACCTCCTCGAATAAGGCACGTACTCCGGGTAGTCACGAACAGCTGAGGCAGAGGTGCGGGCGCGACGTAGCTGCTCATCATACGGGTGAGTGCGCTCGAAGATCATGTCGTCACCCCCAAAAGGTGCTCGAAACTAGATAAGCGAAGAGTCATCCCATGTACACAAAAACACGGATGGCACAACGACCCTCAAAATGATACGAACGGTGGTCCAAGTCGTAGCGCCTCTCCCAAACTGGCGTGTCAATGAAAACCATGAATGTCGCCATCGGTCTTTGAAGATGTGACAAAAGAAAGAAGAGAGAGGAGTGAGAATTCTTGCTAAAGAATCTCAGTAAGAGTCTCCTATCCTAGGGTTACATCGTTCACATCCTCAGGAACCTTGGGTTTAATTCGAAAACAGTGATCATGCATATAAGATTCAATTTAGGGTTTTCCAAAACTAATTATCCAAGGTCCATTCCTTTTAGCATGCATCTTGATGTTATGAATGCAACATGTTATATCATGGATGCATGTCCATACTTGAGCATATAAAACAACACATCAAAGCATATAAGCACAAACCATGTGGCATAAGGGCATATAACTTTCAACTGGATCATTCCTCAATTTCATGACATCAATCATGGTACTTTAGCATAATAAGGCCACCCTAAAATAACTAGGTTATGAGCTCATATCTCAGCTAGTCGTCACTAGCTCTTGTTTATTATCTGAATAAGCGAAACATAATAAAATAATCCCGACTCGCAACTACGGATAGGGGGCAGGGATCACCTCTCTTAGGATATACCCTCTTTGAAACGCTTTGCGGGCATTAAGCCACAGCAACTTGTCCGCTTTGGTAGGCTACATCTACTCATACCCTCACGGATTTGTCTCCCCTGAGGGTGCTCGGCTGAATCGGTGTCACCCAGGGTTTTCAACTCATGTGGTACTTTAAAACATCTTTTCAACCCTTTTAGGTTTGTGGAAGTCGGCGACATAACAATTTGTTAAACCGAATTTCCTTCAAACTGCCACAAGCTAATTCACACAACATGTTCTCATGAAATCTCATGCTATGATAAACTCATATCTCAACTAATCCATTCCTCATGCATCATAAACATCTCAACATATCATTTCATAAATTAAGCATCATAGCATTAACACATTTCTTACTATCTTATGCATCGACCGTTAAGGTCTTTAACTCACATTCTAAGTTATGAATCATCAAAGCCTAGTCTCTCGGGTACCTATAAGGTTATAACTAAGTATTTCTCACCTCACAATATGGTCAAGAACATCTCTAAACCTCAAGGATGCATAATTCATAATCCTAACTTTACGGGTACCTAGGAGTCACAATAATGACCCTTTCTAAGTCCAGTTTGTTCCTATGGCATCAAGATTAAGTCCTAAACCAATTATGAGTCATTCCTACACATTTAAACTAATTTAAAACCATGATTAGCATTACTAAACCTTGCTGGACAGAATCCAGAAAATTCAAGCATTAAGGGATCTAAAACTCTCAAATTAATTCTTTTCTAGTTACTAGCTAATCTTTCACATATGAATTTTTGCATCAATTATACTCAAACTTAATCATATTAACATCATCAAATAGCACATACAGTGGCCATAAAATAGCAAGGCAGAACCGAAACAAACATCTCCATTTAAAGGCATCAAACACAATTTCTAAAGCACATAAAATACTAGTTTCTCTTGGAAACTTTTTCAAACTTTCAAAACTCATTTATAAACATTTTTAACATATACAATCATCCAAATACTTGAGAGGGCAGTAGCTAAATAAATTTTGTCTCAAGAGGTCCTAAATTCATAAAAACTTAGTTCTATGTATTCCTTGAACTCATAAAAGCTTAGAAAAATTATGAAACATAGTTTTCAACACGTGTAACCCCTAAGACCCTTAGAGGCCGAAAACAAGGAGACAAATAACATAGGTTTTCAAGCCTTTGTTTGAGACAACAATGGGCAAGTCTTTGAGCTCTAGGTTCATTTAAGTGATGACATAAAAATAAACATGCTCATGCACTTATTTTAGGTTCCTTTAGAAAGTACAGTGATAGCATAAAATAAACATGAATGCAACTTATTATTATCTTAATATTAAGTGAGAACTTGAAACATAAACATGATAATGCATAGCTTGAAATATAAATATGATGATGCAAGTTCATTCATTATCTTGATACTTAGTGATAGCAAGGAAAGTAAATATGATGTGCAAAGCATAAAAGTAAACATGGATGCAAGGTTCATTTTAGGATTATCTAGAGCTCTTACAAGACTTTAGAGATTAACAACCCAACTGTAACGTCCCGATTTTTCTGTTAGAGTGAAAATGACCAAAATGCCCTGAGGTCATTTTCAACCCGGAATTCGAGGAAAGCCGGATCAGCAGTACTCGAAGGGCAAACTCAATGTTGGAAGGGGATTAGATGGCTTGTGTACCTTCCTGGGATCGAAAATCTCGTTTTTCGAGTTTTCAGGTCAAAATGACCAAAACGCCCCTACGGTGTTTTACCCGTTTGCAAGTGCCAAATGAACCCGAGACTTCTCCAGATGATTTTAAAAGGCATTTTTATGTATACTGTGACTTTAGTTTTGGTCCCGGAGGTCCCGGGCGAAATTAGTGCAAAATTACGGTTTTGCCCCTAGTTTCGTGTTTTTACGCTTAATCGTGTGATTAAGCAAACCTAAGCAATATTAGGCTCTAATCAAAGGTTAATTAATTTCCTTAATTACTCTTGAGTCAAAATAATTTATTAAAGTTGATTAGAACCTAAAAGTGCTTAATTACAACTTAAAATCATATTTTAATTTCAAGACTCCTAGTCATGGAATCTTGAATAGTGTTTTCTCTTTCCAATTCCTTAAATCATGGAATTGTGTTACACATTGTTTATTCATAAATAAGTTTAAAATTGTTTAATGATGTATGAGCACTCCTAATCTTGTCATAAAGTCCTTAAAACACATTCTTAGTTACCTAAACTTAAGCTTAATTGTTCCTAACCTTGTACCTAAGCTAATACACATTTAAACCTACCATTAACACCCAATTAAATGGTCAAAACTCACCCCCTCTCTGCTGTCCAAGGCCTGGCCAAAGCTATCCCTCCCCATTATGCATCACATGTTCAATTTTTCAACACTCCAAGGCCATACCTCAAGTCACATACACTATACCTTGTCATAACTTTCAATCAAGCTTGATTTTCCAAGTAAATAACTAATTAAAATAGCCCATTTTCTCCATTTATTTGTGGCTGGAAAAGTTCCAGCCATGCATTGTTTCTAGAAGCCTTATTTTATCAAAAATTGATAGGAAATTAACTCACATCAAGCCATACTTTGTAGTATAGCTTCCATACTTCAAACCATGCTTGAATGACCTTGTGTAAGAGATATTTTCCTCTCCCTTTTCCCTCCAATACCACACGGCCACTCCTCCCCTTGGTGAGCCCCATGGTTTTGTTTTTCTATAAATAGGATGCTTGTGATAGCTTAGTTGCACTTTGAAGCATTTGCTAAGTTTAGAATTCTAGAGTTGTCTTGCTAGTTCTTTTCTTTTCTCTCAAAATTCCAAGAGAGTTCTTCCTTTCTTTTCATGTTCATCTTCATCCTCTCTTCATCTCATCATCATCTCTCAACCTTGAAACACCACCCCATAGCCTTGAAACATCATCAAACCTCTCAAACACCACACCTCAAACACAACCTCACTTGGAACACAACTCCAACCTTCTCATCCTCCCTTGGCCGAAGCTATCTTGCCTCTTGGAGGAGCTCATCATCTTGTTTTCATTTTCAAAAGTTCAAAGATTTCATCTTCACTCTAGGTAGGGAGTTTCTTTTCAAACTTTGTTTTACTCAAAAGATGTGTTTCTTCTAGTTTTCTCTTGGTTTCTTTTTGAGCTTTCCTTTATACTCCTTTTCTTTTTCCATTTCGGCCTCTTGGCCTTTTCTTCTCAAACATGATAGCTTGATGATGAGAGTTTCTAGATGATGACCTTGTGTTCATCTCAAAGAAACCTCTAAAGCTTGAGTTTTCCTTTCCTTATGACTTCATCTATATGATATCTAGCTCACATGGTTTTCAACTTAAGAAAATTAATCTAAGGATTTCTAAAAGCCCAAGCCTACCCTTGTCAACCTTAAAGTTGGCCGGCACGTTCTAGAGATTTTTCTCTAGATAGGGGTTTTGGGTATTTAATAAAGAACTTGACTTAGTTTCACTTTCTTTTTCTTTTGTAAGACTTTCGGTTTTGGTGTTTTGATCTTTGAGATATTGTATTGGGTTGTTATCTTGTTAAAGTCTTGAATGAGGTCTAGTTAATCATAAAATGAACTTTGCATCATGTTTACTTTATGCTTTGCATATCATGTTTACTTCCTTGCTATCACTAAATACCAAGATAATGAATGAACTTGCATTATCACGTTTATATTTCAAGCTATGCATTATCAGGTTTATATTTCAAGTTCTCACTTAATACCAAGATAATAATGAGTTGCATTCATATTTACTTTGTGCTATCACTTTACTTTCTAATGGAACCTAAAACAAGTGCATGAGCATGTTTATTTTTATGTCATCACCTAAATGAACCTAGAGCTCAAAGACTTGCCCATTGTTGTCTCAACAAAGGTCTAAAAATATTTATTTCTTGTGGTTCCCATTTCGGCCCTAAGGGGCTTTGGTGTTTCCAAGTGTTGAAAACTATGTTTTATAATTTTTTCTAAGCTTATGTGAGTATATGGAATATGTAGAACTAAGTTTTACAAATTTAGGACCTCTTGAGATAAAAATAATTTAGCCACTGCCCTCTTAAGTATTCTTATGATTTTAAAGGATGAAGGTGTTTATAAACAAGTTTTGAAAGTTCTAAAATGGTTCCAAGAGAAACTAGTAGTTTATGTGCCTTAGAAATTGTGTTCTATGTCTTTTATGGAGAAGTATATTTTCGGTTCTTCCTTGTTCTTTACCGCCACTGTATGTGCTGTTTTAATGATGATAATGTGCCTATGTTTGATTAAAAATAATGTTAAGACTCATATGTGAAAGATAGGATAAGTTAGGAACTAGAAAAGAATTAATTTGAGAGTTCTAGATCCTTTAATTATGTAATTTTCTGGATTCTGTCCAGCAAGGTTTAGATTTAATAATCATGGTTTTTAATTAGTTTGAATGTGTAGGAATGACTCATAATTGGTTTAGGGCTTAATCTTGAAGCCTTAGGAGCAAACCGAACTTAGAAAGGGTCATTATTGTGACTTCTAGGTACCCGTAAAGTTAGGATTTCAAATTCTGCATCCTTGAGGTTTAGAGATGTTCTTGACTATAGTGCGAGGTGAGAAATACTTAGTTATAACCTCATAGGTTCCCAAGAGACTAGATTTTGATGATCGATAACTTAGAATGTGAGTTAAGGACTTTAAGGGTCTAAACCGTAATTTCTAGAACCCCGTAATCACACAAATAGAAAGCTGTCCAAATCTGCATAGTGCTGTTTGGATAGGTCCTTGAGCATAAAAATTAGTAAAACTTATTAGTTGTGAACCTATAAGTGTGTAAGAGGTTAAGGATAATACTAGAACAATTAGTTTACAAGTTTAAAACTCAAAAGAACCAAAGCATAAAATACTATGGGTTTATAACTTAATAAGCTTGTGAATTTGTATGAATAATTGTCTAAGGTATGATTATGTGATGGTGTATATGCTATGAAAAAGTTTTATGTGAAAATAGGTTATAGTTTTATATACGATTTTATGATGAGATGCATACTATGAGAAAGATTTATATGATGAATAATGATGTATCTATGAATTAACACTCCATGAGAACTTAAATGTGACACAATACTGAGATGCCTTCTTGGGTGACACCGGTTTAGCCGAGCACCCCCAAGAAAACAAATCCGTGAGGATATTGACATAGAGCTTGCCAAAGCAGACAATGCTACTGTGCACTAGTTGCCAGTAGAGCGTTTCAAAGAGAAAATGACCCTAAGAGAGGTGATCCTTAATTGCCCCCTAGCCCGCACTATTAAGTCGGGATTATGTATATGTTACGCTTATCATAGGATAAGTAAGAACTAGTGACGACTAGTTAAGGTATGAGCTCATAACCTATAGATGTTTTAGGGTGGCCCCATGAGACAAGAGTTAAAGTTTAGAATGTAACATGTGCTATGAAAAGAAAATTTATTATGAGATTTACAACCGTTACCTTATGCCACTATTATAATGTTTCTTAAGTTATTCTATTAATTGGTTTACCTTTATGATGCATTCATATCATTAGTATATTTCATGCTTAGTTATAAGACGCATTGTAAAATATGACGGACCTTGGATAATTGACACTTTAGAAAACTAACTTAAAAGGAGTTTATATGTATGCACACCTTTTTGGAAATGAAACCCAAGGTTCCTGAGGATGTGATGATGTCATCTAGGTAGGGATTACCCTACTGAGAATTCTTTTAGAAGATTCTCATTCCTTCTCTCTTTTCTTCCATCACATCTTCAGATGGCGACCTTCGTACTCTTCATCAACACCCCGACATGGGAGCTGCACCATGACCCAGCACTCGGGTCATATCATTTTGAGGGTCGCTGCACTGTCAAAGTATTTATGTTTATGGGACGACCCTTCGCGCACCTAGTACGGAGCTACCGCTTCACCCCGACTGCCCCCTACCATCACAACAGTATTTTTGAGCTATCTAGATCACGGGAAGAGCAAATCCTCCGCATGCAGCCTGAGGCATTGGCGGTACGCGACTACCCAGAGTACGTGCCTCGCACCCAGTACTCGGAGACGGACCCATCCGAGGACCCGCCATCACACATGTACAGTTTGAGCTCCAGTCCCGCTCCCCCACTGATGAGAGCCGGGAGTGAGGAGACGGTGGTCCAGCCGAGGTTGGCACGTAGGCCATCCATGCGCCCTCACCGCGGTGGACATGCCCCGATGATGCGCTCGACCACTCCCGCCGAGATTCGTCAGTGGATCGACTCGATCCCACAATACTCGGACTAACAGGAGTAGACATAAGAGGGGTAGCAGTTAGTGCACACACGCCACATAGTTGAGGACAAACCTTCTTTTGTGTATGAGGTTGCCTACTCTAGGTGCACTCGAGCATGGGTGTTGTTTTATGATTTCCCTGTATTTGTTTTCCTTGTATTTGTTCTTCAGTTGTATTCTGTTTCCCGATGTATCGAATAGTCCTACCCTTTGGGTAGACACATTATATATATATATATGATGTTTCCATGATATGATGTGTTCCTTTATGCTTTGCTTATATGTTTCGTTATGTTTCCTTTTAAAGATTCGTGCGTGGCTCTCACTTTGATTTTAATTCTAAAAAGAAAAATTTTACCCATATTTCCGCTAAGTATTTTCTAAGTCAAAGATGAAACCAAGAGGCAATATTCTAAAGATTAACCTAAGTACATACTAGTAGTCTTAGGTTAAGATTTAGGGTGTTACACCAACACTCATCTCATTACAAAGAGAGCTTTAGAGTTCTTCAACCAAGTTCTCAAAGGAACTATGAGGTTCTTGAACATCATCATCAAGCTCAAAATAAATAAACTTTCAAAACAAAACAAAACCTCAAGGTTCAAGGAACCAAAATCGAAATATTTAGAGGAAAGGAAGCAAGGAAATTGAAATGAAAAACAAGTAAAAGTAAAGGTGTTCTTGAGCTAGAAATCATTTTGAGTTAGTAAATCAAGATGAAACTTAGAGAAAATAAAAACTCAAGCTCTAAAGGTTCCTTTGAGATGAACACATAGTCATCATCTATGAGCTCTCATCATTAAGCTATCATGTGGTCCTCAAGGCTGTAATACCCCAAATTTTAAATAAAAGAGTTAGAATATTTTTCGGGCCAAAAGGGTGTCAGTTATTGTTATCTGTCACTTCGGGTACTGAAATTTTTCTAAGTCTAGACCCTACTCATCATTAGAGAACCATATGATAGAGCAATATTTTTGGGACCAAAAGTCCCGGTAATTGTTCCTTAGAGAAAACTGAGTTAAAGAGTGATTTTTAAGGAATTTTTTGAAATCTTTAAACGTTTTGTTTTTAGCCGATGAGTTCGTAAAACCGTGAAAATTTCTAGATTTGAACTAAAACCCAAAATTTACATTTTGATTGGGTTGGATTTTGATTTTTTAGACATTTTATTTGAATCCAAATAGCGGGTATTCCCTTATTTACATTTATGTTTAAAAGTTAATAGGAAATAAAAGTTGAAAGGAAATAAATGATTTAACTTTTAAAGATTAACAAAATGAAAGGAAGCAAGGAAACCGAAATGAAAAACAACTTTTATTTCCTACTAACTTTAATTAAGAAATGTAATAAGTGAGTTCTAGAGAGAAAGAGATCATCCTGTAGAGGGAGAAACCATTCTGGTGAGTGCTGCAGTGGTGAGCAGAGCATTGAGTCGATGCAATAAGTGAATTATATGTTCTCTGGTGAGTGCCGCAGCGCTCAATAGAATAGTAAGGCGGTGTAGGAAATGCTCTCTGGTAAGCGCTGCAGCGGTTTTCGGTCAATCGAGTTTATAAAAACCCTGGTTTCGGGTCTAAAACATTCCCACACGACCAAAACACAACCCCCACCCTTTTTTCTTAGCAGAAAAGGCGACTCCTCCCCTCCACACTCCATTTTCTTCATCATTTCATCATCTAAACTCCATTTTTCTTCCTCCTAAGGATCTAAGGTATGTGTTACTTATTGATTTGTCTCCTTCTCTTCCTATTTCTCAAGTTCTAAGGGGTTAAACCTAGGGTTCTTATGGTTTTTCATGCCATGGTGTTTTTCTACCATGGTTAGAGTTAAAATCTTGTTAGTTAGAGACTTTAGAGATTAAATTAGTGTATATTGATCGTTATAGCAGATATCAGTGTCATTCTTGCTTCCTAGAGTTCTTGTTGGTGCCATTCCTTCACTGTTCACCCCTCCAGGTGAGTGGGTTCTCATCTGTGACTTCTATGTTCTGCATTAGAGTTATTTTCATGAAAATATGATTTATAGATTGATTCTACAGAAACACTATACAAGGATTGAAACTACTGTTGGATTATATGTTTTAGAACTATGGAATTTAGAGCATGAAACCTATTTTTGAGAAAACTCATGGGACCATTATTGTTGAACTGGTTTTAGATAGAAGTCATGAGATATGTGTTGTTAATGACTGTTATGATTGTTTGAATTGATTTTGAAACTGGTTTGTAATTATGATTCAGTTTTATAATTAGATATGAAGTTCAGAGAAATGATTAAACTATGGTTTTAATTTTGTATTTCAAGTATGTGGTTGAGCTTTCTAGACTATGAGAAGTTTGATAATTAAAATGATGTTTTAGAGAATGAATCAAAAGGTTTTAGAGCCTGAATCTTTATGAGATTCAGAACAGCTGGCGGATACATACTCTGTGAGGTTATGAAATCACAAATGTCTACAAAGGGTGATCCCTTGGGCATGATTTCATAGCCATAGTTATGTTAAGATCGGACTGTTAGAATCAAATAGATTCAAAGTTCACAGAGTTAAAAGATTTTAAAGATTATTATATTTATTTGTTTATGTAGTTACACTGTAGCTATAGAGAAACAGGCTGCGTGTTAACAGCAGTAAATCCGTTAACCTTGGTACCAAGTAGCCCGATCCAGAGATATTCAGAGTTTATATTTAAAGATTGATTGTCACACTGGGGATGGCGATACGTAATGCCTAGATGTGACCAGAGATTTTATATTTAGAGTTTTGTTACGTCATAGACACTGTACATAACCAAAGCAGAGCAGAGAATGGAACTTATTTAGGTGTCCAATTTCAGTTCTATAAGAACCATAGAGCAAAGATTATTGTTTCTCTAGGACCTACTATATTGTATAGTTTGTATGATTTTAGTCATGAAAATGAATTTAGAGAAATTGTTTTAAGTGATAGCCGGATGATTATGAAAGGTGTTTTTAGAAATACATGTATGCCTGGTTATATTGAACTATCAGTATTATTCATGTTTTTATGATATTAGACATTATTTCCTTGATGTCCCATGGAAGGGGGTTTCGGGTGAGGATTCACTCACTGAGTTTTGTTTACAAAACTCACCCCTTTCCTTTATCCTTTTTCACAGATAGAACAGCTGCTAAAGAGTGTTCTCAGTCATCATCCCCTACCAGCACTAGAGTTCAATGGTAAGTTTCGCTTGGGTGAAGTGGTTATAGTTGTCTAGAATGGTCCAGTGCATTGCAAGCAGGATCCCAGACCTAGAGCATGTTTGTTATCGCATTGGCACATTATGATCATATTTGGATTTGTATATGATAATTTGGATATTTGAAAAAGTGTATTTTGATTTATTTGTATAAATGACTCACGATTTGATATCTAAAAAGTTATTACCATATTGTAAGTGTGATGATTTTGACTCTAGAGAATAAATGAAATATATACAGAAAAAGAGAAATTTTCTATTATTCATGGATGTTAGAGCAGAACATGCAGAATGAGATATCTCACGTGCCGGTCACATGCCTAAATTAGGTCGTGACAGAGTGGTATCAGAGCCTAGGTTTTCCCTGCATGGTACTGGAGCAAGTGTCCACAAATGACATGATGTTTGTGTGAATGGAACCACAGCCATTCACACTAACGTGATGTTATTTGAGGCCTATAGGAAGAGTTAGTCATGTTAAGGGTCAGATAAAGTCATTGTTATTCCTTGGAATCCCTGGATTGTTCTTATGTTTTCCTCTCTTTGTAAGTGAAATGTGCCATCTATGAATCATTTTCATTACTAGATCTTCTCATAGTTGTACTACATCATTCAATATCAGTTATGCCCGACACCTCGAGTAGGCCATGCTGAACTTGTCAGAAATAGCCAATGGGCACAATTGAACTAAAGTATATCAATAGAGAGCCTAATTATGGATGATTAGCTCAGATAGAGATCAGCTGTGGATACCATGGGCTAGGGTCACCTTTTCTAGTACCCTCCCTAATGTATCCCATTATCACCTAACCAAAGAGTTAAGCATCAGTCAGCCATAGTATAAGGGCTTAGTACAGACCAATTGGTCAGACCCAGTTGTTAGACAGGCAGAAAGTGCCATGGGAGTTAATGGCTATGAGGCATATGAAATATGCTACCAATGTATTAATAAGGGGCTATAGAGGAATGATTGTCTGTTATTATGAAAATTTACAAGTTATAGAGCAGAGAAACCCGTACCTCAGAGGAAAAGAGCCTGCGTGAGAATGACCTACAGTTAGTAGGTAGAATTCCGATGAGAGCATGAAACATGTATATAGGGACGTTGTAAGATCAATGATTTGATGTTGACGTGTTGAATTATTTAAACAAGTATTTAATCCCATGAGCATCTTGCATGTTGTGTTCCAAAGAAAAATGTATTATTGTATGACTTATGATGGAACCCTTGCATTTGCATGGTATGAATATAGTATACATGTCTATTGTGAATGACATGATACATATGGCTAGGCTAGTTCGGAGCATCCATGGTGAACTATTACATATGTATATTGCATTAAAGTAATTTAGTTACCTTTTGTTTTACTTCCTTCTGATTATGTGTATGATTAATCTAGGGAAAATATGATGGTTAGAAAATAATTGAATTGTAAGCCATAAGCATAGTGTGCATGTGAACTAGATTAACAACATAACACAATTGCTGAGTTAGTTTTGGGCCATGGTGCATATTAATTGTCTCTGATTTCATTGACTACTGCTGGTTGTTTTCCTTTTGAGTATATGCATGAAGATGTTGGAAATATAAATGTTCTGTTGCCAATGGTTAGGGTTAGAGTAGTTTATTTATTAGAGATCTTATTAGTGCAAGGACAGTTGGTTGTGTGGTAATGATTAAAAGAGGGAATGATAGGATTACATATTGTTTTTCCAAATACTTTTAATGTAGAATAAAAGAACCCCCATATAAAGTGTCATTATGTGAAACAAGTATACAATTGGTTATCATTAAGTTTCACGGACTAGGAAGTTTAAATGAATAATATACATGTATTAGATAGAAAACAGGGCCTGGGAATTGAATTCCTTAAGTTCTTCAAGAGTTTATAGCAATTCTATCAACGGGAGATAATGAAAATGTATAGGTTGTGTGCCATAGTTTGCTAAGTATACAGTACCAAGTATTTGTACAGTTTCGTGCATGCACATATTGGCTAAGGCCCTTTAGAATAAAGAACATATGTGATTTTCCTAACTTGTGTATAAAAAGAAAATTTCTTGAATGAAGTTAAGTGAAAATGTGCTAGATTTAATATAAAATTTTTAATAGGATAGTAAGATAATTCATGGACAAAATAAGTTAATGTAATTTATATTTCTACCTCAAGTCCAGATGTTACCATGATATATGAGTATGGCTTGATGTTTTGAGACATATGTTTATGTTTGAGAATGTATGAGTTGCTATGTACCTTAAATGATAAATAGAAAATGTTGTACCTTCAAAAATTTTATGTCTATTGTAAATGGTTGGAGTTGAGGTTAAATAGACATTTTCATAAGTTGTGATTTGGTAATGGGATGTGTTTTCACCGATGGAAATGTGTGAAATGATGTTAGTTAAAGTGATGTAATATAAATTAGAGTACTATATGCATGTATGATGATTGATTGTGATTGATTATGTGGTAGTTAAGAATTAAGCATCGGAATGCCATGCTTGTTTCTGTATTTTCTACATGAACAGATATAGTATTTTCATTTCCATGCATGACACAAACATAGAGCAAAAAGGATCATATACTGAGGCTTAGAAATCCTCATAGTGCCAGCAAATATCAGACATAAGAAAAAAAATCAGAGGGAAGACGAGAGTGATGTTCAGCCCCATTCTCAAGAACTCACACACACACACACATACACATAAAACAGCGAAGCATAGACATCTATGTCTTACACTGGGAAAGAGTTATCCTTAGAGATAGAGCTGCTTAGGGATGACAAGAGGAATCCTCAGTCAAAGCAACAAAACAATAATCTTTAGAATAGCCCTGTCTTCTACAATATCATGTCAGAGTATACCAGAGTATCTTATCAGAGTATATCAGAGTATCACATCAGAGTATGTTAGAGTATCATGTCAGAGTGTATCAGAGTATTATGTCAGAGTATGCCAGACGATTAGATACATCCTAGAACCCCACGTAAGTTTAGTTCAGATTTGGGGACCAAATCTTTTTAAGGGGGGGAGTATGTAATACCCCAAATTTTAAATAAAAGAGTTAGAATATTTTTTGGGACAAAAGGGTGTCAGTTACTGTTATCTGTCACTCCGGGTCCTGAAATTTTTCTAAGTCTAGACCCTACTCCTCATTGGAGAACCATATGATAGAGCAATATTCTTGGGACCAAAAGTCCCGGTAATTGTTCCTTAGAGAAAACTAAGTTAAAGAGTGATTTTTAAGAAATTTTTTGAAATCTTTAAATGTTTCGTTTTTAGCGGATGAGTTTATAAAACCGTGAAAATTTCTAGATTTGAACTAAAATCCAAAATTTAGATTTTGATTGGGTTGGATTTTGATTTTTTAGACATTTTATTTGAATCCAAATAGGGGGTATTCCCTTATTTACATTTATATTTAAAAGTTAGGGGGTATTCCCTTATTTACATTTAATAGAAAATAAAAGTTGAAAGGAAATAAATGATTTAACTTTTAAAGATTAACAAAATGAAAGGAAGCAAGGAAACTGAAATGAAAAACAACTTTTATTTCCTATTAACTTTAATTAAGAAATGTAATAAGTGAATTCTAGAGAGAGAGAGACCATCCTGTAGAGGGAGAAACCATTCTAGTGAGCACTGCAGCGCTCAACAGAACAGTAAGGCGGTGTAGGAAATGCTCTCTGGTAAGCGCTGCAGTGGTCAACCGAGTTTATAAAAACCCTGGTTTCGGGTCCAGAACATTCCCACACGACCAAAACACAACCCCCACCCTTTTTTCTCAGCAGAAAAGGCGACTCCTCCCCTCCACACTCCATTTTCTTCATCATTTCATCATCTAAACTCCATTTTTCTTCCTCGTAAGGATCTAAGGTATGTGTTGCTTATTGATTTGTCTCCTTCTCTTCCTATTTCTCAAGTTCTAAGGGGTTAAACCTAGGGTTCTTATGGTTTTTCATGCCATGGTGTTTTTCTACCATGGTTAGAGTTAAAATCTTGTTAGTTAGAGACTTTAGAGATTAATTTAGTGTATATTGATCGTTATAGCAGATATCAGTGTCATTCCTGCTTCTTAGAGTTCCTGTTGGTGCCATTCTTTCACTGTTCACCCCTCCAGGTGAGTGGATTCTCATCTGTGACTTCTATGTTCTGCATTAGAGTTATTTTCATGAAAATATGATTTATAGATTGATTCTACAGAAACACTGTACAAGGATTGAAACTACTGTTGGATTATATGTTTTAGAACTATGGAATTTAGAGCATGAAACCTATTTTTGAGAAAACTCATGGGACCATTATTGCTGAACTGTTTTTAGATAGAACTCATGAGATATGTGTTGTTAAAGACCATTATGATTGTTTGAATTGATTCTGAAACTAGTTTGTAATTATGATTCAGTTTTATAATTAGATATGAAGTTCTGAGAGATGATTAAACTATGGTTTTAATCTTTTATTTCAAGTATGTGGTTGAGCTTTCCAGACTATGAGAAGTTTGATAATTAAAATGATGTTTTAGAGAATGAATCAAAAGGTTTTAGAGCCTGAATCTTTATGAGATTCAGAACAGCTAGCGGATACATACTCTGTGAGGTTATGAAATCACAAATGTCTACAAAGGATGATCCCTTGGGCATGATTTCATAGCCACAGTTATGCTAAGATCGGACTGTTAGAATCAAATAGATTCAGAGTTCACAGAGTTAAAAGATTTTAGAGATTATTATGTTTATTTGTTTATTTAGTTACACTGTAGCTATAGAGAAGCAGGCTGCGTGTTAACAGCAGTAAATCCGTTAACCTTGAAACCAAGTAGCTCGGGCCAGAGATATTCAGAATTTATATTTAGATATTGATTGTCACACTGGGGACGGCGATACGTAACACCTAGATGTGACCAGAGATTTTATATTTAGAGTTTTGTTACATCACAGACACTGTGTGTAACCAGAGCAGAGCAGAGAATGGAACCTATTTAGGTGTCCAATTTCGGTTCTATAAGAACCATAGAGCAGAGATTACTGTTTCTCTAGGAGCTACTATATTGTATAGTTTGTATGATTTTAGTCATGAAAATGAATTTAGAGAAATTGTTTTAAGTGATAGTCGGATGATTATGAAAGGTGTTTTTAGAAATACATGTATGCCTGGTTATATTGGACTATCAGTATTATTCATGTTTTTATGATATTATACATTATTTCCTTGATGTCCCATGGAAGGGGGTTTCAGGTGAGGATTCACTCACTGAGTTTTGTTTACAAAACTCACCCCTCTCCTTTCTCCTTTTTCATAGATAGAACAACTGCTTAGTGGTAAGCTTCACTTGGCTGAAGTGGTTATAGTTGTCTAGAGTGCTCCAGTACATTGAAGGTAGGATCCTGGACCTAGGGCATGTTTGTTATCGCATTGGCACATTATGATTATATTTGGATTTGCATATGATAATTTGGATATTTGAAAAAGTGTATTTTGATTTATATGTATAAATGACTCACGATTTGATGTTTGAAAAGTTATTACCAGATTGTAAGTGTGATGATTTTGACTCTAGAGAATAAATGAAATATATGCAGAAAAAGAGAAATTTTCTATTATTCATGGATGTTAGAGCAGAACATGCATGCAGAACTTGAAATCCAGGTTACGAGGCTTACGTGAGAATGAGATTTCTCACGTACCAGTCATGTGCCTAAATTGGGTTGTGACAAAGGCCAAGAGGCCGAAACATCAAAGCAAGAAAAACAAAGAAAGTTTCAAAAAGAAAGTCCAAGAGATAGCTAGAGAAAAACTCATTTCAAGAAAACAAAGTTTAGAAAACACTCCTGCCTAGAGTGAAGATGAAAACTTGAACTTTTTGAAAAGGAAAACAAGATGATGAACTCCTCCTTGGGGCAAGATAGCTTCGGCCTTGGAGAGGGAGAAGGAAAGGAGATGTGTTTCAAGTGAGGTTGTGTTTGAGGTGAGGTGTTTGAGAGGTTAGGAGGTGATTCAAGGCTTTGGGATGGTGTTTGAAGGTTATGAGATGATGATGAGATGAAGAAAGGATGAAGATGAAGATGAAGAACAAGAGAAAACTCTCTTGAAACTTAGAGAGAAAAAGAAAAAACACAAAGAAAGCTTAGAAAACTAAAAGTGTGCAAATGAGCTAAAGTGTTTAAATGTGTTTCTAGGCAAGGTATTTATAGAAAATGAAAACAAATGAAGGCTCATTGAGGGGAAGGGCTAACCGTAGCTTTTGGAGGGAAAAGGAAGAGAAAATATCTCTTACATATTGTCATTCAAGCATGGTTTGAAGTATGGAAGTTATGATACAAGGCATGGCTTGATTTGAGTGAATTTCCTATCAATTTTGAATGAAATAATCCTTTTAGAAACTAAGCATGGCTGGAAGTTTTTCAGCCACAAATAAATGGGGAAAAATGGTTTATTTCATTTAGTTATTCATTTGGAAAATCAAGCTTGATTGAAAATATGACAAGGTATGGTGTATATGACTTGAGGTATGGCTTTGGAGTGTTGAAAATTTGAACATGTGATGCATATGAAGGAGGTGTGGCTTCGGCCAGACCAAGGCAGCATGGAGGGAGAGAGATTTGATCATCTAATTATGTGCTAATGGTAGGTTTAAGTGTGTATTAGTTTAGGTGCAAGGTTAGGAATAATTAAGCTTAAGTTTAGGTAACTAAGAATGAGATTTAAGGATTTTATGACAAGATTAGGAGTGCTCATACATCATTAGGAGATTTGAATTCATTTTTATGAGTAAACAATTGGAAACACAATTCCATGATTTAAGGAATTGGAAAGAGAAAATACTATTCAAGATTCCATGACTAGGAGTCTTGAATTTAAAATAGGATTTCAAGTTGTAATTAAGCACTTTTAGGTTCTAATTAACTTTAATAAATTATTTTGACTCAAGATTAATTATGAAAATTAATTAACCTTCGATCAGAGCCTAATATTGCTTAGGTTTGCTTAATCACGCTATTAAGCGTAAAGACACGAAACTAGGGGCAAAATCATAATTTTACACTAATTTCGCTCGGGACCTCTGGGACCAAAACTAAAGTCACGGAATACATAAAAATGCCTTTTAAAACCATCTGGAGAAGTTTCAAGTTCATCCGGCACTTGCAAATGGGTAAAACATCGCAGGGGCGTTTTGGTCATTTTGACCCGAAAACTCGAAAAATGAGATTTTCGATCCCGGAAAGATACACAAGTCATCTAATCCCCTTCCAACATTGAGTTTGCCCTTCGAGTACTGCCGGACTGGCTCTCCTCAAATTCCGGGCCGAAAATGACCTCAGGGGCATTTTGGTCATTTTCACTCTAGCAGAAAATCGGGGTGTTACAAAAGATGAGCTACTCCTCTAGATTATATTTCCAAGATACAAACAGATGATCAACACATGTCACTTGGATAACAAATTAAGGGCAATGGGTCTTCAAAAAGTAGCATGAGACATCAGAAAGTATGCTTAGAATGAAGAAATCATGTAAACTCTTATAATAACATGTTACACATTCTTCAATCATAATGATTGCAATTCTTTCATCATCATAAAGCTTAGATTAAAGACTAAAAGAACAAGGAATTATCAAGGGACTAATAGCGCATATCAGAAAGCTCACTTCACTATAGAGCATTAAACATTACAGGAAAAGGAAGGAAATTTGAACTTTGAAATTCAAATCTCAAGTCAAACTCAGTTTCAAAACTGGCACATCATCTCTTCTGCCTCTTTGATCAAGCACTTCATCTTCTAGAAGGAAGAGTTCAGAAATCATGTTCAGAAAGAACGAAACTACCTTCTGAAGGACATCAGAAACCTTAATCACACAATGGCTTCTACAACAGATTTGACAAGCTGTCAGTTGACTCTTCTACATTTCTTTTCCAAAACACAAATAGATGATCTACACCTGTCACTTGGAGAATAGATCAAGGGCAATAGTTACAAAAGTAGACCATCTATAAATAGAGATACTGTACTTAAACGAAAGATGTGGATTTGAAAAATAAGAGTGGAAACTCTATGAAAATCCCTCCACAAATCCTACAAGGTTCATCATATCATATAATCAATTTCCTTAAGTGTAAAAATCTTCTTTCTAGTTCCTAAATAGATTATATTCTCTTCCCTGTAAAAGATGTTGGAAAAGAGTTGCTCAAGTTATCCTAGGTCTATTTATTGTATATTTGTAAGGAAACTTGAGTATAGGTTGGTTTGAGTGGCAACCCAAACGGAAAACCTTTGTATCCTTGATGCAGTAATGATCAATGTGAGATACCTTGGAGAGGCTAAGGCAAAACTACTTGCAATGTGATGGTAGAGGCGTTCTACTTATCACGATTCAGCTTGAAGAAAGTGGGGAAGAACTACTTACAACATGGCTATAGAGGTTGTGTATTAGTCATGGTTCTGCTTGAAGAGACTGGGGAGAACTAATTGTAACGTGGCTATAGAGGTTATCTATTAGTCATGGTTTAGCTTGGAGAGGCTGAAAAGAAGTATTCAATTCAGTTTGGAGAGCTGGGAAGAAATACTCGGTTCAGCTTAGAGAGGCTAGGAAGAACTATTCGATTTGTGATTGTAGGGTTTATCTATTTAGTCACAGGTTAGAGCTTGGGAGGGCTATTTTAAAGATTATTTGATTTTTCTTTCTTGGTTGAGAAAGAGGTTAATGAATCTCAATGGAAGTTGAGTACTGAATGTAGGTACATTTGGCCAAACCAATATAAAATATCTGTGTCATATCTTCTTCCCTTTAATATCCTTATTTTTACTGGTATGCTTTATTATTTAATACATGCTGAAAATATGTTTATCTATTTGGAAATTGACGTTGTACTTCAGAAACCTTCTTTCTAAAGCATTAAACTTTGTTTTCATTGTACTTTAAGCAAAATGCTTTATAGTATATTGTTCAAAATTTCAGATAATTAAAAAGGAGAAAAAGTAAAGTAAAGCATAATTCAACCCACCCTTCTCGTGCAATTTTCTACTTACAAGTGTTGAAATGCTAAGAAAATTTCTTTTGATCCTCTCGTAAAATTCATTACATCCTATAATCAGTTTCCTTATTTGTAAAAATCTTCTTTCTACATTCTTGATAGATTATACATTCTTCCTAGGAAGAATTATTAGAAAGAAGTTATTTAAGTTTTTCCTAGGTTTGTTAGTGTACATATTACGAAAACTTGAGTGTAGATTAGTTTTAGTGGCAAACCCAAATACAAACCTTTGTATCCTCGATCCAATAGTGATCGGTATTAGTTAGCTTGAGAAGGCTAGTCAAGACTACTTGCAACCTGACAATAGAAATGAACTACTGGTCACAGTTTAACCTAAAGAGATTGGTTAAAGACTACTCGATAGCAGAGTATACTTGCTGGTCACTGATTTAGTTTGGAGAGACTAGTTAAAGACTACTTGGTTTGTGAAAGTAGAGTTTGCTACTGGTCACAGGTAAGACACTAAATCGTCTAGTGTCTATTTCTTTATGGCTACCATTTAGTCTCTAAATCATAAAAACTAATTATTTTCTCTAAACTCTGTTTTGGGCTTTACTTTGAGTTCAATCTCTATTATATAAAATATAATACTCTTGAAATCATTATGAAAGTCATAAATTCTCTAAATAATCATAATAATACTTTATCTTTTCTAAAAATCATTTTAGCAATAATGGTCTCATGAGTTTGCATTAAAACATTTTTTTCATGATCTTTTGAAAATCATAATTTCCATAAACTTGATAAAATCAATAATAATCTCTAGTTTCTTTGAAATAGTCTCTAAATCATGCATTCATGCCAAACTCTAAAGAAAATAACTCTAATTATCAACATAGAGATCACAGGATTCAAACCCACTCATTGGGAGGGGAGGGAAGGATAGTGTTAACACTAGCGGAGCTTCGGGGATAAGGGATGTAACATCCCCTGCTGCTTTATGGATTGACGACTGTCCCCACAAACCAACACGGGTCTTTTAGCATGCTTTGTCCTCACTCGCACGCTTCCTGGGAAAACTTCCCAGGAGGTCACCCATCCCAAAATTACCCCAGGTCAAGCACGCTTAACTATGGAGTTCTTTCAGTTTGGGCTACCGAAAAGAAGATGCATCTTGTTCTTCTTCGTCTACCAGCGTTCGAACCAGGAAGACTATGGATTGGTTACAAATGGTATCAGAGCCTGCACCTCTCCCAGTACGGTGTGGTTCGGGGACGAACCAGGTGGAAGCTGGTGGGCATGTAACGCCCGGGGACGAGGACGAGGAGTGATCGCCGGTGCAAAGAGGGCACGGACAAGGAGCGGCTTCTCGCAAGGTCCTCTAAGCGGAGGGGTACATGAATGAACCGATTACACACCCGAATGAGAGGGATCCTAAGATTGTATAGGTATGAGACTATATAGTTGAGGAGGGCTTATATGAATTGATTTGCACTACCTATACCAACAAGATGCATCTTCTTTTCGGTAGCCTAAACTGAAAGAACTCCACAGTTAAGCATGCTTGACCTGGGGTAATTTTGGGATAGGTGACCTCCTGGGAAGTTTTCCTAGGAAGCGTGCGAGTGAGGACAAAGCATGCTACAAAGACCCGTGATGGTTTGTGGGGACAGTCGTCAATCCATAAAGTAGTAGGGGATGTTACAAATGGTATCAGAGCCTGCACCTCTCCCAGTACGGTGTGATTCGGGGACGAACCAGGCGGAAGCTGGTGGGCATGTAATGCCCGGGGACGAGGACGAGGAGTGATCGCCGGTGCAAAGAGGGCACGGACAAGGAGCGGCTCCTCGTAAGGTCCTCCAAGCGGAGGGGTACATGAATGAACCGATTTCACACCCGAATGAGAGGGATCCTAAGACTGTATAGGTATGGGACTATACAGTTGAGGAGGGCTGATATGAATTGATTTGCACTACCTATACCAACAAGATGCATCTTCTTTTCGATAGCCTAAACTGAAAGAACTCCATAGTTAAGAGTGCTTGACCTGGGGTAATTTTAGGATGGATGACCTCCTGGGGAGTTTTCCCAGGAAGCGTGCGAGTGAGGACAAAGCATGCTGAAAGGACCCGTGTTGGTTTGTGGGGACAGACGTCAATCCATAAAGCAGTAGGGGATGTTAGAAATGGTATCAGAGCCTGCACCTCTCCCAGTACGGTGTGGTTCGGGGACGAACCAGGCGGAAGCTGGTGGGCATGTAACGTGTAACACCCTAAATCTTAACCCAAGACTACTAGTATGTCCTTAGGTTAATCTTTAGAATATTACCTCTTGGTCTCATCTTTTAGAAAATACTTAGCGGAAATATGGGTAAAATTTTTCTTTTTGGAATTTAAAATCAAAGTGAGAGCCATGCACGGAACTTTAAGGAGAAACATAGCGAAACATATAAGCAAAGCATAAGAAACACATCATGTCATGGGAACATCAACTGAATCATAGATATATATATATATAACGTGCCTACCCAAAGAGGTAGGACTATTTGATACATCATGAAGCAAAATACAACTGAAAAGCAATACAAGGAAATCATAAAAAGCAAATACAAAAGAAACTACCCCCATACCCATGTGCACCTAAAGGAGACAACCTCATATACAAAAGAAGGTTTGACCTCTACTATGTGGCGTGTGTGTGCACTAGCTACTACCCCTCCTATGACTACTCTGGCGTAATTAGAATCTTGTGAGGTCGAGTCGATCCTTGGCGAATCTCGGCGGGAGTGGTCGGCGCATCATCGGGGCATGTCCACCGCGGCGAGGCGCATAGATGGCCGTCGAGCCAACCTCATTTGGACCAGTCTCCTCACTCCCAGCCCTCATCGGTGGAGGAGTGGGTGGAGCTCAGCTGTACATGTGGGATGGCGGGTCCTCGGATGGGTCGTCTCCGAAGTCTTGGGGACGCGGCATACTCGGGTACTCGCGTCTTGGCGATGTCTCGGGCTCCATGCCGGAGGATACGCTCATCGCGTGGTCTGCTCGCTCAAAAATCCCGATGGCCGGTAAGGAGGCAGTCGGGGTGAAGCGTAGCTTCGGGGCGGAATGCGAAGGGTCGTCCCATGAACATGAATACTCGGCGGTCACGTGACCCTCAAAATGGTATGACCAGTGCCGGTCATGGTGCGGCTCCCATACCGGGGTGTCGATGAAGAGTACAAGCGTCGCCATCCCGAAGATATGGCGGAAGAAAAGGGAGAGGAATGAGAATCTTTCTAAAGAATTCTCGGTAGGAGTTATCCCTACCTAGGTGTCATCGTCACATCCTCGGGGAACCTTGGGTTTATTTCTAAAGGTGTGCATGCATATAAATTCCTTTTAAGTTGATTTTCCAAGGAGGTATTTTATCCAAGGTTAAGTCATATTTTATAATGCGTCTTTATAACTTAAGCAGAAATATACTAATGATATGAATGCATCATAAGATAAACCCAACAATAGAATAACTAGGAAACATTATAACATTGGCATAAGTATAGTTTATGTGACATTGTTAACTTTAACTTTCATCTCATGGGGCCAGCCCTAAAACTTCTCTAGGTTATGAGCTCATACCTTAACTAGTCGTCACTAGCTCTTACTTATCCTATGATAAGCGTAACATAATCCCGACTTAAAAGTGCAGGGCTAGGGGAAAATTAAGGATCTCCTTTCTAGGATCATTTCCTCTTTGAAGCGCTTTGCTAGCCACGTGGGCCTGTAATTTGTCCGCTTTGGCAGGCTGCATCTACACATACCCTCACGGATTTGTCTCCTCCTGGGGTGCTCGGCCGAATTGTCACCCGAGAAAGCGCGTCTCAGTGTCGTGTCACATTTATATTCTCATAAGTATTAAATTACAATTACCTCGTCATTTATCATATTCATTTTTATCATGCATTCTCATATAGCTTTTCCTCATAACATATATATATCATCACATGAAACTTTCTCATAACATTCGTCACATAAAACTTTCACACAAACATCATCACATAGTCATATTTAACAATCATCCCCATAAGCTCATAGACATGTTATGTTATAACTCATAGTGTTTTAAACTTTGATTCTTATGAGTCTTAAACTTGCCAAATTAATTGTTCTATCATTATCCTTAACTTCTTTATCGCCTATAATTTGACAATTAATGAGTTATACAAATTTTATGCTCAAGAACTAATCCAAATAGCACTAAGCGATTGACGCTTTATGTTTATGTGATTACGGAGTTCTAGAAATTACGGTTTAGATCTTTATCTCACTTTCTAAGTTATTGATCATCAACACCTAGTCTCTTGGGAACCTATAAGGTTATAACTAAGTATTTCTCACCTCACCATATGGTCAAGAACATCTCTAAACCTCAAGAGTGCAGGAAATCAAAATACTAACTAGGGTACCTAGAAGTCACAATATTGACCCTTTCTAAGTTCGGTTTGCTCCTAAGGCTTCAAGATTAAGTCCCTAAACCAATTATGAGTCATTCCTACACATATAAACTAATTTAAAACCATGATTATTGAATCTAAACCTTGCTGGACAGAATCCAGAAAAATAAATCTTTAAGGGATCTAGAACTCTCAAATTAATTATTTTCTAGTTCCTAACTTATCCTATCTTTCACATATGAGTCTTAACATAATTGTACCCGAACATAAGCATATTAACATCATTAACACAGCTCATGCAGTGGCCAAACATAGCAAGGCAGAACCGAAACAGAAACTCCATTTAAAGGCATTGAATCATAGTTTCTAAAGCACATAAAATACTAGTTTCTCTTGGAACCTTATTAAAACCTTCAAAACTCTTTTATGAACACTTTTATCATCTAAACTCATGAAAATACTTAATAGGGCAGTGGCTATATTATTTTCATCTCAAGAGATCCCTAAATTCATAATACTTAGTTCTACACATTCCTTATACTCATATAAGTTTAGAAAAAGTATAAAACATAGTTTTCAATACTTGAAAACATTAAGGCCTCATAGGGCTGAAATATGGACCATAGGAAATAAATGTTTTAGACCTTTGTTTGAGATATCATTGGGCAAGTCTTTGAGCTCTAGAATCATTAAAGTGATGACATAAAAATAAACATGCTCATGCACTTATTTTTAGTTATTGCTAGAAAGTAAAGTGAGAGCATAAAATAAATATGTGGTGCAATATATTATTATCTTTGATATTTAGGTGAGGACTTGAAATATAAATATGATAATGCAAAGCTTGAAACATAAACATGATAATGCAAGTTCATTCATTATCTTGGGATTTAGTGATAGCAAAGAAATAAACATGATATGCATAGCTTACAGTAAACATGATGCAAGTTTCATTTTTATGTTTAACTAGAAACTCATTTAAGACTTTAACAAGATAATAACCCTATACCATATCTCAAAGATCACAACACAAGAATCGAAAATCATATAAAAGAGAAAGAAAGTGAAACTACATCAAGTTCTTTATTAAGTACCCAAAACCCCTATCTAGAGACAAGTCTCTAGAACGTGCCAAAACCAACTTTAAGGTTGACAAGGGTAGGCTTGGGCTTTTAGAAATCCTTAGATTAATTTTCTTAAGTTGGAAAACCATGTTGAGCTAGATAACATATAGATGAAGTTGTAAGAAAGGAAAACTCAAGCTTTAGAGGTTTCTTTGAGATGAACACAATGTCATCATCTAGAAACTCTCATCATCAAGCTATCATGCTCAAATCAAGGCCTCATGGCGAAAATGAAAGGAAAGGAAAGACAGACAGGGAAAGTTCAAAAGAATCCAAGAGAAAACTAGAAAAACACTTTCTTGAGCAAAATAAAGTTTGAAAACAAATCCCTACCTAGTGATGAAGATAAAAGCTTGATCTTGAAGATGGAAATGAGATGAGCAACACCTCCTAGGATGGTGGTGATGATTTGACCAAAGGAAAGGAAAAGGGAAAGGAGATGTGTTTTGAGTGAAGTTGTGTTTGAGGTTGAGTGTTTGAAAGCTTTGAGAATGGTTTAAGGTTATGAGGTGATGGATTAAGGTTATGAGGTGATTATGTGATGGAAGAATGAAGAGGATGAAGATGAAGAAAGAGCTCTTAGAACTTTGAGGGAAGGAAAAAGCTTAGTAAGACAACTCTAGAACTCTAAACTTTGCAAATGCTTCAAGGTGCAACAAGGCTAACACAAGCATCCTATTTATAGAAAAACAAAACCATGGAGCTCACATTGGGAGGGTGTGGCCATGTGGTTTGGAGGGAAAAGGAAGAGAAAATATCTCTTACACAAGGTCATTCAAGCATGGTTGAAGTATGGAAGCTATGCTACAAAGTATGGCTTGATGTGAGTTAATTTCCTATCACATTTTTATGAATTTAGGCTTCTAGAAATAATGCATGGCTGGAACTTTTCCAGCCACAATTAAATGGGAAAAATGGGTTGTTTTAATTATTTATTCATGTGGAAATTCAAGCTTGATTGAAAGTTATGACAAGGTATAGTGTATGTGACTTGAGGTATGGCCTTGGAGTGTTGAAAAATTGAACATGTGATGCATATGGAGGGAGGAGGTTCACGGCCAGCTTGGGACAGCAGAATGGGAGGATGATTTGACCATTTAATTGTGTGTTAATGGTAGGTTTAGATGTGTATTAGCTTAGGTACAAGGTTAGGAATGAGTTAGCTTAAGTTTAGTTAACTAAGAATGTGATTTAGGAGTTTATGACAAGTTTAGGAGTGCTCATACATCATTAAAGAATTTAAAACTCATTTATGAATAAACAATGTGTAACACAATTCCATGATTTAAGGAATTGGAAAGAAAACACTATTCAAGATTCTATGACTAGGTGTCATAAAATTAAAATATGATTTTAGGTTGTAATTGAGTACTTTTTGGTTCTAATCAACTTTAATAAATTATTTTGACTCTAGATTAATTAAGGAATTAATTAACCTTCGATTAGAGCCTAATATTGCTTAGGTTTGCTTATGTCGTGTGATTAAAAAGCGTAAAAATGCGAAACTAGGGGCAAAGCAGTAATTTTGCACTAATTTTGCCGGGACTTCAAAAATTAAAACTGAGGTCATAGAATACATAAAAGCGCCTTTTAAAACCATCGGAGAAGTTTACCGGGTTCATCAGAGCACTTGCAAGCCTGTAAAACACCACGAGGCGTTTGGTCATTTTGACAGAAAACTCGAAAACGAGATTTTCGATCCCGGGAAAGTACACAAGTTATCTAATCCCCTTCAACATTGAGTTTGCCCTTGAGTACTGCGAACGGCTTTCCTCGAATTCAGTGAAAAATGACCTCGGGGGCATTTTGGTCATTTCACTCTAACGAGAAAATCGGGCGTTACATAACGCCGGGGCGAAGAACGAGTGATCGCCGGTGCAAAGAGGGCACGGACAAGGAGCGGCTTCTCGCAAGGTCCTCTAAGCGGAGGGGTACATAAATGAACCGATTACACACCCGAATGAGAGGGATCCTAAGATTGTATAAGTATGGGACTATATAGTTAAGGAGGGCTTATATGAATTGATTTGCACTACCTATACCAACAAGATGCATCTTCTTTTCGGTAGCCTAAACTGAAAGAACTCCACAGTTAAGCGTGCTTGACCTGGGGTAATTTTGGGATGGGTGACCTCCTGGGAAGTTTTCCTAGGAAGCGTGCGAGTGAGGACAAAGCATGCTGCAAAGACCCGTGTTGGTTTGTGGGGACAGTCGTCAATCCATAAAGTAGTAGGGGATGTTACAAGGGATGGCACCAACGATAGCCATAACAACCATAAACTCTAAATTAATCTCTAACAACCTCTAGATAGCTCTAATCTAACTTTAACATCATTAGGAGAGCACACCCACTCGACGACAATGGAGAAACAATAAAGCCCAAACTCTAGGATATAAGATGGAGAATAAGGAGACAACAAAAACCCATAAAATCACTTACCCGAGATCTTTGGGAAAGAAATATCCTAAGTTTAGGGTATTTAAAGGGTTAGGGGGTTCACTTACTGAAATTGCATCATTTCACACTGTGCATGACACAAGGGCACCGCTATATGACCACTATAGTGGTTAGGAGGGCCCCGCGCTATAGCAGTGATAGTTCACTGAAAATGCCCAGTCCTCACACTATGACCACTATAGCGATGACAATTCAATTGTTCTACATAAAAAAAGGTTTTTCATGCTTCCAGGGCCGTCGCAGCAATCTTGGTGGCTCCTAGGGGACCTTGTAACATCCCCTGCTGCTTTATGGATTGACGACTGTCCCCACAAACCAACACGGGTCCTTTCAGAATGCTTTATCCTCACTCACACGCTTCCTGGTAAAACTTCCCAGGAGGTCACCCATCCCAAAATTACCCCAGGTCAAGCACGCTTAACTGTGGAGTTCTTTCAGTTTAGGCTACCGAAAAGAAGATGCATCTTGTTAGTATAGGTAGTACGAATCAATTCATATAAGCCCTCCTCAAGCTGTATAGTCCCATACCTATCTGATCTCAGGATCCCTCTCATTCGGGTGTGTAATCGGTTCATTCATGTACCCCTCCGCTTAGAGGACCTTGCGAGGAGCCGCTCCTTGTCCGTGCCCTCTTTGCACCGGCGATCACTCCTCGTCCTCGTCCCCGGGCGTTACATGTTGTAACGCCCGGGGACGAGGATGAGGAGTGATCGCCGGTGCAAAAGAGGGCGACATGTAACGCCCGGGGACGAGGATGAGGAGTGATCGCCGGTGCAAAAGAGGGCACGGATAAGGAGCGGCTCCTCGCAAGGTCCTCTAAGCGGAGGGGTACATGAATGAACCGATTACACACCCGAATGAGAGGGATCCTAAGACTGTATAGGTATGGGACTATACAGTTGAGGAGGGCATATATGAATTGATTTGCACTACCTATACCAACAAGATGCATCTTCTTTTCGGTAGCCTAAACTAAAAGAACTCCATAGTTAAGCGTGCTTGACTTGGGGTAATTTTGGGATGGGTGACCTCCTGGGAAGTTTTCCCAGGAAGTGTGCGAGTGAGGACAAAGTATGCTGAAAAGACCCGTGTTGGTTTGTGGGGACAGTCGTCAATCCAAAAAGCAGCAGGGGATGTTACAAATTGTATCAGAGACTGCACCTCTCGATGCGGTGTGGTTGAGGGCGAACCAGGCGGAAGCTGAGTGGGCATGTAACTCCGGGGATGAGGGCGAGGAGTGATCGCCCCGGTGCAAAGAGGACACGGACAAGGAGCACCTCCTCGCAAGGTCCTCTAAGCGGAGGGTACAAGAATGAACCGATTACACACCTGAATGAGAAGGATCTTGAGACTGTATAGGTGTGGGACTATACAGTTGAGGAGGGGTTATATGAATTGATTTGTACTACCTATACTAACAAGATGCATCTTCTTTTCGGTAGCCTAAACTGAAAGAACTCCACAGTTAAGCATGCTTGACCTGGGGTAATTTTGGGATGGGTGACCTCCTGGGAAGTTTTCCCAGGAAGCGTGTGAGTGAGGATAAAGCATGCTGAAAGGACCCGTGTTGGTTTGTGGGGACAGTCATCAATCCATAAAGCAGCAGGGGATGTTATAAATGGTATCAGAGCCTGCACCTCTCGATGACGGTGTGGTTGAGGGCGAACCAGTGGAAGCTGGTGGGCATGTAACGCCCGGGGACTCGGATGAGGAGTGATCGCCGGTGCAAAAGAGGGCACGGACAAGGAGCGGCTCCTCGCAAGGTCCTCTAAGCGGAGGGGTACATGAATGAACCGATTACACACCCGAATGAGAGGGATCCTAAGACTGTATAGGTATGGGACTATACAGTTGAGGAAGGCATATATGAATTGATTTGCACTACCTATACCAACAAGATGCATCTTCTTTTTGGTAGCCTAAACTAAAAGAACTCCATAGTTAAGCGTGCTTGACTTGGGGTAATTTTGGGATGGGTGACCTCCTGGGAAGTTTTCCCAGGAAGCGTGCGAGTGAGGACAAAGTATGCTGAAAAGACCCGTGTTGGTTTGTGGGGACAGTCGTCAATCCAAAAAGCAGCTGGGGATGTTACAGACCTAATGCCGAATCGAGTCTATATATGGACCTGTATCCCTGATGTATTACATACTCCCCCCTCAAAAGAGATTTGGTCCCTAATTCTTAAAACATACCTTGAAGAGGGAAAAGATGTGGATACTTGATCCTCACGGCTTTTTTGGCTTCCTTAGTGGCTTTCTCGTTAGAGTGGTTCCTCCAGATGACTTTCACTGAGATGATTTCTTTGAGCGAAGCTTCTTGATCTGCCTTTCCATGATAACAACCGGTTCCTCTTTGTATGACAAGCTCTTATCAACTTGAATCGCTTGTGGCGTAAGCACGTGAGACTAATCTGGCACATACTTTTAAAGCATGTTGACATGAAAAGTTGGATAAATCTCTGATAAACTAGGAGGTAGTGCCAATTTGTAGGCTACTACTCCAACTCTCTTTAGAATCTCAAACGAGTCGATATAGCATGGGTTCAACTTTCCCCCTTACTAAACCTCACTACTCCCTTTAAGGGAGACATCCTTAGAAACACATGCTCACCCATATCAAACTCTAAGTCATTAAGGCGCGACGGCGGTGAGTAGAGGCACAGAAGGCGGCGAGCAGCAACACAGACAGTGGCAAGCAGTTATATGCGAATAACGATGAGCAGAGGCCGTGTCGTGAGTTGATAGAGGCAGCGAGGAAGGAGCATCGAGAAATCTGAGAAAGAAGCGCCGCGCGATCTGAGGGAGTAGTGCGACGCAGTCGCCTGATCTGAGGGAGAAATGCCGCGAGATCACCGATCTAATGGAGGATCGAAGCAGCATTGCGCGAGTCAGAAAGAGTCAGAGAGGGCCGATCTAAGGAAGGACCAAAGCAGCGTCATCGATCTGAAGGAGTCAAAGGACCGAAGTAGCATCGTCGATCTGAAGGAGCTAGAGGACTGAAGTAGCATCGTCACCAATCTGAGTGGGTGAGTCACTAAGCTGAGAATGAGAGAGTCAGAGAGATGAGAGATTAGTGTTGTGCTGCTAATGGTGAGAAAAAGACTTTACTTGAATCTTGAATTCTTGAATGCAGTGGCCTTGAATAGAGTCAAGAGAGTGAGAGTTAAAACCCTAGTGCCTTCCACTTTTGGGCCACTAATACACGAAATGAGTAAAGGTCCCTTTTATGTTGGGCTTGGACATTTTAGACTATTAGTGTTGGTCTGCGTCTGGCCTAAACAATTAGACTAAAATAGTTTTTTATATGCGGGTTAGGCGAGCTGGTCCGCAAGTTTACAAATTCGCGGGTCAAGCCCGTTTAGCTTGCAGGCTAGACGGAGTGGACCAGAAAAGTCCACGGGTTGGCGAGCTAAAATTTTTTGGTCCATTTTCATGTGGGTTGCGAGTTAAACAAGTTGGTCCGCGGACCGCGGTCCATATACCCAGCTCTATTCTCACCAAATTTTGGATGTGTTGCTTGTTGATGGTCTGGCTCATAATTTGTTGAGTCTCAGCTAATTTTATAACCAAGGCTTTAATATTTTATTTAATGGTCATGCATGCAAGATAGTAAATCCCACTTCGAGGACAAGTGATCTTATCTGGCAAGGGGTATGATAACACTTATATGTTATTCTTAGATAACCTTTTATATTAGGATGTAAAATGTCTCGCATTTTTTAGGGATGGCAAGTGGTTGTGGCATAATATGCTTGGATATGCTCATATGAAGCTTATTTCTAAGTTTTCTCAGAAAAATCTTGTTAAGGGCCTACCAAAGATCAGATTTAACAAGGATTCAACTTGTGATTTCTGTGAGAAAAGCTAGCAAACCAAGGCTTTTTTCCACAACAAAAATATGATTTTAACCACTAATCCACTTGAGCTTTTGTACAAAGATTTTTCTGAACCAACTAATACTGCCTGTCTTGCTGGGAAGAGATACTATCTTATCATAGTGCATGATTACTTGAGATTTACATGGGTTATCTTCCTAGCTTATAAAGATGAGATGGCCGAAAGATTCAAAATTTTTGCAAAATATGTTTGTATTGAAAAAGATTCTCAAATCACCTCTATCAGATCTAATCATGGAAGAGAATTTGAAAATCATGTTTTTGAAGGCTTTTATGAAAAACATGGCATCCTTTATGAGTTTTGTGCTCCTAGAACTGCCCAAGAAAATGGGAATGCTGGAAGGAAAAGCAGAAGCTTACAAGAGATGGCTAGGACAATTCTTTTAGAAAGTGGCTTATCAAAAAGTTTTTGGGCAGATGCCATAAACAACTTTTGTTACATCCAAAACAGAATCTTTCTAAGGCCAATCCTCAAGAATACTCCCTATGAGCTATGGAAGGGTAGAAAACCCAATATATCATATTTTCATATCTTTTGCTCATCATATTTTATTCTTAACACCAAGGACAAACTCACAAAGTGTGATCCTACGTCTGATGATAACATTTTCCCAGGATATTCCTCGGTCTCTAAAGCTTATAGAGCATACAAGAAAAGATTGCTATGCATTGAGGAGACCATCCATATCAAGTTCAAGGAGCTCAAGAAGGACTTTTCTGATGACCTTGAAGAGTTTATTAAGATTCTTAAGAAACTAAACGTCAAGGATTCTTTAGAAAGCAACCAGATGAATGACAAACCTATAAAAAGTAGGCTCCAGAACGTAGACACTTCAGAAAGCTTGCTCAAGACTCGAAAGCCATCAGAATGTGACATTTCTGAACACGAAGAAGACCAATCTAAAGATAAAAGAGAAGCTGAAGAAGCTCAAAGCTATAGAAACTACAAAGGAGCTTGTTATTTAAAAGCAGTTTCTCAAAATAAAGTTCTAGGAGACTACTCCAAGGGTGTAAGAACTAGATTATTCCTTAGAAATTAGTCTAATTGTGCTTTCATCTCCACAATCAAACATGAATGCATTGAAGGAGCTTTGAGTAATCTAAGGTGGGTGGATGCTATGTGTAACATCCTAAAATTTAACCCAATACACCTAGAATGTATTAAGGTTAATTTTTAGTTATTACTCTTTTGTTTCATTCTTAAACTTTACTCTATTAAATTGCTTAGCGGAAAATATGAATAAATTTTTCTTTTTGAAACTTGAAAACAAAACATGAGCCATGTGTTAAAATAAAACCTAACGTTCCCTGCAAACATAACATACACGAAAGAGAAATCATATCATTCATTGCCACAAAATACAAAAGTTATACATAACAATACAACATAGTCATAACATCATAGATACATAATTTACTACGATCATAGTTCCATCGTCATGTCAAAAAGAAATACACATGTATATACATGTAAAGCGGCATCTACGTGCTCCCGCTGCATCCCTCTAATCTGGCTCATAGCATGTACCTCATGCCCATGCCTTAGTAGAAGTCACGAACCACATCATTATCTTCATTTGGAGACAACACAGAAGAAAAGTGAGGGATGAGAAACTCATTCAAGGTTCTCAGTAGGGATTTCCGACTCTAACACACGTGTCATCATCATCGTCCCTAGCCACTTCAGTTTTCATTATGAAAAAAGTGTTCATGCATAAGGTTTGGTTTTAAACTTCTCAAATCTATTTATCTGAAGTGGGTGTCTTTTAGTATGAGTCTTAATGACATGAGTACAATAGATATTGGATGGATGCATGACAATACCATATGCATATTAACATGAAAATCATGGTATTTGACCACAACATAAAGAATCATAAATCATATACATGGCATAAAAGGCACAATACTTTCATATAACTTCTTTCTCATACTTAAACTCATAAGTTCTTTTTCATCAAGGAACATCAACATATAACTAGCATAAAGTGGCATATAATTTCTCATGTAAAACTTTTTCTCTTTCTTAACTATGTGACATTAAAACATCATACTTGAACTCTTAAGTTCTTTTTCTTAAAGACCACCTCTTATCATGTCCACCAAAAACCAACCAACATATCGGCCCCGACGATGTTATCCTGGTCACTAAAACTCCATCTCACCTATCGCCTAGGAATGAGCTCAATCCCAACTAGTTGTCACTAGATTTAATATGGGGTAAAAGATGGGGTAACTCATCATTTCTAAGGATCACCTAATACACCGACTCCCGAAGTGAGGGTTAGGGTTATTTCCTTCTTTTAAACACTCTATTGGCATCTAGTGCATAGCGAATTGTCCGCTTTGGCAAGATCAATGTCAATACCCTCATGGATTTGCCTCCTCCCCACCAGAGTGGGAGAAATGCATCTCAGTGCTATGTCACATATAAAATCTCATTTTCATTTCCTGGGGGTGCTCAGCTAAACTGATGTCACCCAAGACACATCTCATATATTTCAAAAACTTTCTAAGTTCTCAAATTTGATAGAAATTCGGCAGTATAACGGCTGTATACCGAATTTCCTCAAATTTACTTTATGTCACATAAACTTAAAAAGCATGTACTTTCTCATTCATTTCCATATAACCAAGTAAATCACAGAATTCATATAAACATATTCATCATAGCACATGCATCAAGATAAGTTAACTTGAATAAATAAACTCATTATGTCATTAGTCCTATGGCCTTTTAAACCTTACGGGTCGTAAACTTATCCTCTGATTAATCTTATATCCGTTCTTAACCTTTTATGCACCTAGGGGATCATTACCAACAATTCTTACTAATCATTATGATTATGATCAACATTGGAAAGCATAGTGCAGAACCTATATATATCACAATTATGGGTGTCTAGGAGTCACAACTTTGACCCTTTCTAAGTTCCGTCTTCTCCTAAAGTTCTAAGATCAATTCCTAAACCAATTATGAGGGATTCCTACACATGTATACTAATTATAAACCATTCTTACTGTGATTAAACATGCTGAAATAGAATCTATAATTTTAGTTTCTAAGGGTTCTAGAAATCTCATTTCTAATCCTTTTTAGTTAGTTGTTGTCCCTAACACTCACCAAATAATTTTTCCTTCACTCAAATATAATTTTTACACATTTTAACTTATAAAATCAGCATCAAACAGTGGCCAAAATTCCAGGGTAGCAGCCGAAACTTAAAGCATAAACAATTGCATAAAATCACATTTTCAAGTGCACATAAGTTACTAGCTTTTTCTTGGAAGTAATTTAGGACCTCAAACTCTTTTAGAAACTAATTTATTTCATAAAAATCATAAAATTACAAGTGACGGCAGTAGCTATATCATTTTACTCATAGTTGAAATTTAAAACATAAAAACATATTTATAACACTTTATAGGTTCACCTATGCTTGAGAAAATTCTTAAAAACATAGTTTATTGGTCCTTGTGACTAGATGAAACTTATACTAAGTCCATCTTGTAACACCCTAATTTTTAACCTAACTTTCTAGAACACATTAGGTTAAACATTAGGCTATTACTTCATAGTCTCATCCTTTTCTTAAAATACTTAGCGGAAATTACGGGTAAATTTTTTCTTTTTGAAAACATAAAACAAAGTGAGAGCCGCGAGCTTAACTATTCGAGCAACAGAAACGCAAAGCACGCGTAGCAGTCATAAGCAATCATATAAAGATAAAACATATAACAGAAGGGCAGAGATCATCATGATAAGAGAAACATTCCATTAATAGCATAGTGAGATAATATTCACCTTTTTTGAGTTTGATCTCCTCTTTTGAGATAAATATGATTTTTCATGTGTAGTGAAATTATTCCCGATTCAAGTCTGCTTCTATGCCTTTGGTCCGTAAACATGAATATGTTCTTTGCTTGAAATAACATTCACTTTTTTTTTAACTTAATCTCTTCCCATGAGATAAATCACGCTTGCACATGCAAAGTCAGACATTATTCTTGCTTTAAGTTCATATTATGCTTTAATCTGTATACACGTTCTTTGCTTGACATAATATTGACTTTCTGTTTAGTTTAATCTCTTTCCATTAGATAAAACACGTTTACACATGCAAAGTGAAATATTAATATTGCTTTAAGTCGTTATGCTTTGTTAAGAAACTCAAGGTAACCGTTAGTCATTCTTCAAAGTATTTTCTTTAAACTAGCTTTGTTGTCAATCAAAACATTTATGCTTAAACTTTTTGAAGGGTTTTGGAGTTTACAATGAATACCTCTATATTACAACTAGTGACTCAAATAAAAAAGTTTTACTAGAATAGTTATCTTCGCTTTCCTCCAGTCTATATTACACTAAAATTAGTGCAGTTGAGTCACATGCCATTGTAAACCAAAAGTTTACTAACCCAAATGATTGTAACATTTGCCATGATGGGTTGGAACATCCTAGAGCAATGGTGGTGTTAAGGGTTATTGAAAACTCACATGGGCATTCATTGAAAAACCAGAATATTTTTTAATTTAATGAGTTTTCTTATGCTGCGTGTTCTCAAGGAAAATGAATTACACGACCTTCACCAACAAAGATTGGATTTGAATTCCCTAAATTCCTGGGAAGGATTCAAGGTGATATCTATGGACTAATTCATCCACCTTGTCGACATTTTAGATATTTCATGGTCTGAATTGATGCATCCACGAGATGGTCACATGTGTGCTTATTATCATCTCATAACCTGGTATTTGTGAGATTAATGGCACAAATTATTCAATTAAGATTACATTTTCCAGATAATCTAATCAAAACAATTCGTCTTGATAATGCTGGTGAATTTACTTCCCAAGTTTTTAAATAGCTTATTGTATAGTGGTATGAAGATTGAAAATCCAGTTGCTCATGTTCATATCTAAAATGGGTTAGCCAAATCATCTATAAAAAGCCACCAATTGATTGGTAGACCTTTGCTTATTAGAACGAATCTACCAATTTCTACTTGTGGGCACACTATTTTACATGGTACAACACTTATCCGTTTAAGGCCAACAAGTTACAAGAAATTTTTTCCTTTACAATTGGCTTCTGGCCAGCAACCAAATATTTCTCATTTGAGAATTTTTTACAATATATGCCCCAATAGCTCCACTTTATCGCACCAAAATGGGATCCCAAAGAAAATTAGAAATATATGTTGGATATAACTCTTCTTCTATAGTAAAATATCTTGAAATACAAATGAGGGATGTATTTAAAGTTCGATTTGCTAACTGTCATTTTGATAAAGCAATGTTTCCAATATTAGTTGGAGAAAATAAACATATGCTAAGGAAATTAAATTGGAATGTATCATTTTTTATTCATTTAGATCATCAATCAAGGCAATGTGAACTAGAAGTTCAAAAGATAATATATTTGCAAGAATATCAAATGAATTGCCAAGTGCATTTTTTAATGAAAAAAATAACTAAATTCTATATACTAGCTGAAAATACCCCAATCCAAATTGTTGTCCCTGCTGGGCAACTGTTCAATGAAATAAATACACGTCAAAAGTGTGGTAGACCGATAGTTTTCAAAGATAAAAATCCTTGAAAAAGAAATAGGGACAAATGATTCTCTTCTTGTAAAAGGGAATAGAAACATAGTAGGGACACCCACTGTAGTCTAGAATTCTGACATAATTGAAATGTCATAGGACATTCAGGTACCTGAAAATAGTCAGGAAATTGAAAATGATGATATCTCAATAAACTATCTCTCCGTAGGAAAAAGATGGAACCTGAAAGAAATTGATGTCAATAATATATTTGCATATAATGTACTACTAAATATTATGTATGAAAATCCCTAAAAGACTAAAGATATCAACATTATCTAATGAATATCCCCAAGGAGTGTACTCAATCAAGTTGTAAAGATCTATATATGCTCTAAAGTAATTTAGATGGATGTGGTAGTATTTAACTAAGAAGAGGTGTAAGAATGATGCCATTTTCCCCTATGTTTGTGTAAAGAAAGTTTATATCTGGATTCATTTTAATTGTTGTGTTTGTTGACAACTAGGATATCTTTAGAACTCTTGAAGAACTTCCTATAGTGATATAGGATATAAAAAAAGAAGAGTTTGAGATGAAAGATATTGGAAAGATAAAATTTTGTCTCAGCCTGTAGATCGAGCACTTAACAAATAGAATATTTGTTCATCAATTAACTTACCTAGAGAAAATCCTCCAAAGATTTTTTATGGATAAATCACAATCATTAAGTACCCTAAATCATTATATTATCATTGGATGTGAAAATTAATCCATTTCATCCTTGATAAAGTAACAATGAAATTCTTGTTCCTAAAGTACCATATCTTAGTGCCATTGGAGCACTTAAGTTTCTAGCCAATAATATACAATCTGATATAGCATTTCTGGTAAATGTATTAGCAACGTATAGTTTTTCTCTAACTAGAAGATATAGAAATGAAATTAAACATGTCTTTCAATACCATCGAGGAACAATTGATAAAGGGTTATTTTATTCATATGAATCGAATTCACAATTGGTTGGCTATATATATGCAAGATACTTATCAGATCCACATAGAGGTAGACCTCAAACAAGTTACTTATTCACATATGGTGGTACAAGTATATCATGATGATCTACTAAACATACCTTAGCTGCTAATTCTTCAAATCGTGCAGAAATAATTGCAATACATGAAGCAAGTTATGAATATTTCTAACTAAAAGCAATAAATCAACATGCTTGACTATCATGCGGGTTATCTTATAAGGCTCATTTGAGAGGAATAGAGCTCGGCCATGAGAAGGTGGAGCTTGGTTCACATATGGTGGAGACTAACAGGCATATGATGGAGGTTAGTCAGAGAGGGCAACGGAGATTAACCGCATTGTGATGAGGTCAACCAGATATGGCAATTAAGATTAGCCAAGAAGAGGGCAAACCTTGGCCGAGAGGAGGTGATGTGAACCAAATATAATAATTACGCTTGGCCAAAAGATGATGATGTCAACCAAGAATGGCAATAGAGCTCATTCAGAAGGTGACTGAGCTTGGCCAGCTGAAGGCAGGGCTCGAATAACAAGTGGTGGAGGCCAGCTGGGATATGACAAAAGGATCTTCGTGGACCATGAAAGATCTCTCCCAAGGGAGCTCGATTGTCATGACTATGCTTCAAATTCCAATGAAGTATTGTTGAGTTTAATTCATAGAAATCACCTTGTATTGATGATTCCCTAAGAGTTTTGGAAGCTTGTTGCATGAGATCTTGCTAGAGTTGATGGTAACTGTCATGACCCGACTTGGTTTGTAACCGGCATGTGAAAAATCTCATCCCCACATACGCCTCATGATAGATGCGCCATACTATATGCATACTTTATTCATATAATACAATTTAAATCATAAATTAAATTCTTCATAATAACAGCTTTTTCCATAAATGAAATCTGAAACTATAGCTGTAATAAATGCATGGTCCGGGACCCTGGCACAATGTTATCGGAGCACTCTATACAAAAAAGTACTTCACAACAATGTGAAACTCACCCAAACTGGAAATCTAATGCTACTAAGGATGAGGGAGTGGATGATCCAAAGCTATACCTGTATCTGTAAGGAAAAGGAAGAAAAGAGGGGTGAGTTTTATAACAAAACTCAGTGAGTAGATCCTCACCTGTAACCCTTCCATTAGACAACAATACGATGCATAAAAATCATAATAGTAATAACAAAAATAAGCAAACTCTACAACAATTTCAAAATATATACCTAAACCTTGTAAAGTAAACCATTAAGCTATTCTGAATCGTAACCAATAGTACTCTGAACTTGATACACAGATATATACATATAAAGGAATGGTCATCGTTATCCAAAATTTATCTTTGTTCTTTATGGGCACCTCACTAGGTCCCGATTTGCTCTATGCTCTAGAAGCTTTGCCTCCATAGTCGTCAAATAGGTTTGCATCCATGGCTATTTACTAATGTTGCCTCCATGGCTATTTAATACTATTGCCTACCTAACTGTTAAATCAATATTGCCTCCATGGCTATTTAATACCATTGCCTCCATGGCCATTTACTACAAGTAATCATACATAACTAACCAAAAATAAATAGAATCAGTAATATTGAAATTACATAACGAAATAATATGTGCTTAGTCTCTAGTGAACAAGTGCCCATAAATTCTTAGTACTATTAGAGTTCTGGATTCATATAACTAACAACCTGACTTTAGTATAATTGTGGTTGTGACAATTGTGCCCAAGGGATCACCCACTTGTAGGCATTCCGATTTCAAGTCCACAGAATATGTATCTGGTAGTTGCTATGAATCATACTGAATTTCATACCTCTAGTTCCATAAAGTTGATGTTCTAAATCCATATCTTAAGCTAACATATTTTTCATATACTTGATAATTCTAAAATTCATGGTTCAAACTCAAGGGTTTACAATTATGATAACTCTAAAATCATAACAACATATTTCTTCATAATGCTAAACCATACTCTATTCAACATAACTCAACTTAACACTCTAATGAAATGATTTATGAAATTCCAAGTCTTAAAACATGACAATACCATAAATATACATATTTTCATAGTCTGGATAACTCTAATGTCATACTCTGAAATCAATAGGGTTCTAAAACTAAATCATACTTTATATATATATTTATTTTCTCTAAAACTGTGTTAAGCTATTCTCTGGTTTAAAGTCTATCATATATTCATACTCTACTCTTGAAATCATCATGTTAATTCATAAGTCTCTAATATAATCATATTCATAATCTAGCTTTTTATCAAAAGTCATTTTAGCAAGATCCCATGAGTCTCTTAAAACATATAATTCATACTCTCAAAAATCAAAATATCATAAACTTGACAAAACCAATAGTAGCTTATAATCTTTTTAGAATCATTTCTAAAATCATGTAATAATGCCACAATGTAAGAAAAATAGCTCTAATGACCAAAAATAAAGGCTACAACATTGAACCCACTCACCTAAAGAGGGAGAACAAGAGACAGCAACATCAAGGGAGCTCCGTGGGGTGGGAATGGCACCAACAACTGCCACAGAGCAACCATAAACTCTAGGCTAATCTTTAACATGCTCTAGATATCTCTAATATAACTCTAACAACATTAAGGGAACACCTCCACTTGACCATAATAGGAGAAATAACAAAGCCCAAACCATGGAACATAAAAAGGAGAGGAAAGACATGACACAAACTAACATAAACCCTTACCTTTGATCTTGGAGGATGAAGATTTGGGGTTGGATTGAGAGGAGGGAGTGGAAAGGGTTTAGAGGAAGAGATTTTCAGTTTTGGGAAGAGAAAACCCGAGTTGGGGTGTTTTATAAGGGTTAGGGATTCACTTACTGAAAATTACATTGTTTTATATTATGCTAACATCACATCTGCTCACTACAGCGAGTAAAGCTCCCAACAGCGAGTCTACTGAGGCTCATACTCGCTAGCTCATCTGATCGTGACAGCGTGTTAAGTTGGTATTTTGGACACCTGAGCTGTGATAGTTTGATGCTCCAAAATTTCCCTTTTTTAAAGCAAAATTTTCTTGTAAATAAAAGTGGTAAAAATAAATATTTTGAAAGGTTATTAATAATTTGTGCAATTTAATTAAGGTAATTGTGGCAATATGGATGTATCAGGGATGTTGCAAAAATAAACCTTTTGCACTTTCCTATGCATAATCGACTCCTGAATTCAAATCTAGTTTCAATGATCATCTTTTTTAAATAAAAATGGTTTTTCCTCGTTTTTACCAATTTAAATAAAACTTGGTGGTGACTCTAATTTTAAATATTTATTTTTCACCATCCATGTGTTGTTATCAATTCATGCTTCAGAGATCTACTTTCTGAAATAGCTAACCATAATTCAGTTATACTTCAAGCTTAATGCTTGATAGTACTTTTGTTAAATGTTTCATATTTCAAAAAGGAGAAAAGCACGATTCAACCTCTCTTCTTGTGTACTCATTTACCAACAACAACTGCCATAAAGAAATCATAAACTCTAGATTAATCTCTAAAATCCTCTAGATAGCTCTAATATAACTTTAATAATATTGATAGAGCTTCCCCGTTTGACCATATTGGGAGAACTACTTAGTTTGTGATAGTAAGGGTTGTCTACTGGTCACTGGTAACAGCTTGGGAAGGCTACTATAAAGACTATACAGTTTACTTTCTCAGGTTTAGAAAATTGTTTAGTGGAATCTCAATATGTGCTAAGTACTGGATGTATCTGGGTTTGGCTAAACCAATATAAAAATATATGTCTTTTATTCTTCTCCCTGTTTTCTTATTTTGTGTTATGCTCTTAAATTTAATCATGAGTAAAATACTATTATAAATACGTTGTTATCAATTCATATTTCAGAGATGTACTTTTTAAATCAGCTATCCATAATTTCGCTGCACTTCATGCTCAATGCTTGATAGTATGTTTGTTAGATGTTTTAGATTTCAAAAAGAAGAAAAGCATGAGTCAATCGCCCTTCTTATCCACTCTTTAACCAACAAGTGGTATCAAAGCCAGACCTCTAAGGGGTTGAGCAACCTAACAATTGTAGAGGACAAAGATTGAAGGGACAAAATGGGACAAAAGATCACTCCATCAACTAACCATTCTCCTCTGATCAAACTCCAGCATCTGATGAGCAAACTTTGTTTGTAGAAAGAAGTTATGCTCCATGAGATGTATGCAAATTTATGAATAGGAGCAAACCTTTGAACTAAAAAGTCATCACATTAGAAGTAGTAAAAAGCAATAGCAACATAAGTTGTTGATACCTCATATGAGGAAAGAAATTCTGATAAAAGATCTGAGATTGAAAGTGGAGATGATATCTCCTTGCTTGTGAAGAAAATGTTAAAAGCCTGATGAGGCTAAGCCAAGAATGGTGGAAGCATAAATCTCATAGGAAAATACAAAGGGGGCACGAAAATCCTGAAGGAGTAACTCTAAAGAAGAAAGAAATGGATCAATAAGTCATGATAAGGTTGAAAATGCTACAAATCTATATTCCATGACATGAGTGTAATCTTACAAAAGATTATAAGGTTAGAATATTCAAACCCATTCTTTTATACTTATTACATAACGTGATGAGCTGCTGCATAACTCATATATTTTATCTCTTTAAAAATTCTCAATCTGAATAGCTTAAGTTTGATTAGAAAAATCATAAGGAATATACATTTCTAGTTTCAAACTCTAAGCCTTAGAAACTGAAGTTACATAACTAAATTAGAAAGATCTCAAAAAGTTATTTCTGAATTCAAGAAAACTTCATGACTTCTAAAATCTGACTCAAAGCTCATGAGGAAAGATCTTAAAATCTTAAACTTATGTTTGGAAGTCAAAAACCTTGGTTTGAGAAAAACAAGGTTAAGAAATGAAGAGAAAAAGAAATGGAGTCTCCTCTAAGGATTATCATCATATTTTCTTTCACACTCTATCACAAGAAGAGACAACCATTTGGAAAATAATCTTTGAAGAAGAAATATGTTAAAAAGGATGGGAAACCTCTCTTTGAACAACTAACCTAGGTGGACTCAAGAAAGTTGAGTACCAAGATCAAAATTCTTTTATCCCAGGTACATCTGAACATTGTCACTAATCAAGGCATCTACGAGCTTAAAAAGACAGCTACTATCTCAAACACAGTTCCCCAATTCAGAAGAAAAATCATAAGCATGATGGTTAAGATCTCAAAATCACTCAAGCTCAGTGATGAGGAGCATACAAATGAGAAACAGTCCTTCAGAAGTAGACTCTACAACTCAGACACTCTAGAAAGCATGCTCAGAACATCAAAATAATTAGAGAAATATTTCTCAGCACTAAAAATGACAATAATTAAAAAACAATAGCTCAATTCAGGATAAGTCAATAGCATCATCATGATTGTCAGCACCACCGTTACCATCATCATCATCATCTATCTCTGGTGGTACAGAGGAGCATGCCCGCATCTTCTTCTACAAAGACACAATCTCTTTCTTTATCTACTTTCTTAATCTTGTCTCATTCTCCTTCATCTGCTTTCTTATTTCTGTCTCCAAGGCCTTTTCTTTGTCATCCATATTCTTTTGCATCTCCTACAACTGGCACTATCTCTCTACATCTTACTCTTGCATACGATGAAATTTTGCATTGAGCAAGTAAACTTGCTCGTGGACCTTATCATCTTCGGCAGTGGACCTAGTGCATATAGATGCCCCAGTAACATAGGTAAAGGACAAACTACTAGCATGAAATAACCCCATGTAGATACAGTTTTTGTAAGAACCACCGATGGAATGTTGCCTCCTGATAGGGCTGCTCATAGGCATGCTATAAGAAAATAAATTAACTAAACATCTATCAAATATATGAAGTAATGAATTAAACGTATATACAAAAAATAAGTGCTCAGAACATGTATACCTAAACATTCTCTGAGCGAGTATCGACCCATGTTTTGTATGTCTTGCACGTGTGATGTAACACCCCAATTTTTTCTGCTTCGCAAAAACGACCAAAATACCCCTGGATCATTTTTGTATAAGAATCAAGACCAGCCAGTCCCAGCCACCCCCAAAGTGATATCTTAGCATTAGCATAAGGTTATATGATTGTTAGATAGCAATCCATGCAAAAATCACAATACGTGATTTTTCTAGTGTACAAATAACCAACATGCCCCTAAAGTCATTTTTGCCCAGAATTCGAGGACAGCTGACCTAGGCTATCCTCAAGGGATTAGTTTAATGTTTGAAGGGGATTAGATATGTAAAAAGTAATGATAAGAGTGAAAATCTCAACTTTGGTCTTTCCAGCATGTGAAATGACCAAAATGCCCCTGCGACAAATTAACACAAAATTAAGTGCTGAATGGACCTGGACACTTTTCGGAGGTTAGAAATGTTAAATTATAATGGGTGAACAATGTCTAGAAAGGTCCTGGTGGTCCCGGGGAGTTTTTGTCCAAAATTACCATTTTGCCTATAGTTAGTGCAAAATAAGCTTAATTAAGTAATTAAGGAGATAAGTACAATATTAAACTCTAATTAAAGATATTTTAATTTTAATTATTAATCTTGAGTTAAAATAATTAATTGAGATTAATTAGGGCCTAAGAATGCTTAGGGAAAGTCAAAATCTCATTCTTAATCTAAGAGTTCTTAAAACATAAAGAAAGTCAAAAAGTGAATACTATTTTCTTTCTCTATTTTGTTAAAATTAGGAGATGTGTTCCCATTTGAATTTCAAATTTAATCAAGTTTAATTCAAACTAAATTTGTAAGACAACTCTCTAATCTTGTCTTGAAATTTCTAAACACATGCTTACAAGGGCAGCCAATTACCAATTCCTAAACCTTTGCCTAAATAAACTCACCTTAATACACATCCTAACCTACATAAAAGTAAAATATTTTTCTCCCCAAGGGTAGCCAAGGCACCTTTCCCCCCAAAAACACCATCATGTTTATTCCCTTTACAACACAAAAATCTTATTTCTTATTACTCAATTTTTTGGCCAAGTTTGTGTCCATAAAAGAGCACTTAAGAATTCTCTCAACTTAGCTCTCATCTCCTCCTCTTCCACCTTCAAGAAAGCTTCTTTGTCCATCTCCTTTCCACTATAAACCATGACACCACCACCACAAACCACCTCCTAGACATAAAACCTTTCCATTCCTAAGCTTAACAACATAAGAAAAATCCTTCCTTTTTATTCTTCCTTCTTGTCCAAAAGCATTCTTGCTCCAAAGAGAAGATTTGTCTTCTCACTTCCTTTACAAGAGACCAAGTTTCCTCCTTTTCTTCAAGAAGGCAACTTTAATAAGGTTTTTTTTTGAGTTTCTTGTTTCCTTTCCTTGTCTTATTTCGGTTTTGATGGATGAAAAAATGGATGAGATTATGTCTTCTTTGTGTTGTGTTCCTTTCCTCCATTTTGGTTTGAGCTTGTTACTTTCTTCCATTTTGGTTTGAGGTTGTAAAATCACCATGTGTTGGACCTCTAGAGCCTAAGTTTTGATCTCTTGTTTTTTCTTCCATTTCAATTTTTGTGTTTACTCTTGGATCTTGTTTTCGGTTTTGGACCTTTTGCTCTTTCATGTTTGGTTTTTGTTATAAAAGAATGGTTGGAAATATGGCTCAATGATGAAAGCTCTTGATGGTGGTTTGATATCACCATGTTTATGACCTCTAGATCCTAAAAGTTTGGTTCTTTTTCCTTCCTTTATTTTCGGTTTTCCATGGAGTAAGAGAAAAGGAATATTGTTAGTTGGTTTCTTTTCTTGGTTTATTTCTTTGAGCTTGAGGGTGAGTCCAAGAAATAAGGTTCTTAGAACCATAGTGTTGAAGAACTCTAAAGTTGAGTATGTTTAAGATCTAACAAGAATCTAATCTTGTAAAGTCTTGAGCTTTAATGAACAAGATGTAAAATGGATTTGCATTCATGTTTATGTTTCAAGCCCTTGCACCTCATGTTCATATTTCAATGCCTTATATATCATGTTTATTTTCAAGTCATCACCTTGAATATTAAAGACTTAAAATGGACTTGCATTTTCATGTTTAATTTCAAGTCTTGCATCTCATGTTTATATTTCAAGTTATCACCTAAACCTTAAAGACTTAAAAATGAACTTGCATCTTATATTTACCTTTCAAGTCTTGCACATCATATTTATATTTTCAAGTCATCACCTCTTAATGATAAAGACTAAAAATGAGATTGCATAGCATGTTTATGATTCAAGTCATCACCTAAATCTCTAAAACTCAAGACTTGTCCTTGGATCTCAAATAAAAATTTTAAATCATGGCTACCCTCGTGTATATACATTTGGCCATGACATGAAAAATGGGGTTAATATGAGTTTTATTTGATTTTATGGTTCAAATCTTGTATCTCAGAATTTTTGTAAGTTATGCCTTAGAAGTTTTGCAAGTCTTGGAAACTCAAAGAATAGTAAAAGAGTATTTTTATGAGAAAAAGATTTATTATTGAAACTTGAGTTTTTGTTCTCCGTTTGGTGTTGATATTTGAGCATTCAAGGAGGTAAAAATAGTTTCAAGTGTTTCCTATGTCTTGAAACAAGTAATAAAGAAAACTAGTATCTATAAAGTATAAAAAATATATGATTTTTAAATGATTTTGGAACCCAATTTTTTGCCACTATTTTGATCTCCTCATTTCTATGAGGTGTTGTTTGGAGGGGTTTTAATGTGTAAAAATTGATATTACTTGTTGTAAAAATTATTTTTGGCATTCTAGAAAAAGCTAGAAACTAGAATGGATCAAAGATACAATTTGCTAATGCTTCTAAGAAATTGAATTTTTGCCAGTGCGTTGACATTATGATTTCGATGAAGAGATGTTTGGAATGAGTTAAATGTGTATAAATTACTAGTAGTTGATGCAAAAATTATTTCAAGCATTTTTTTAGAAAGACTAGAAACTAGAAACACTACAAAAAAAAGTGGGAATTATGGCAGGAAAATTGTGGCGGTTTTGTAAAACTGCCACAATATGTGTGAAATTACGACGATTTGCCAGACCGCCATAATTTTAGTGAAAAAAAGGGCAGTATAATTAGGGCGGTTATTTAAACCGCCACAATTTTTAGTGAATTACGGCGGTTTTTCTAAATTATGGCTTTTGTGGTGAATTGTGTCGGTTATGAACCGCCGTTATTTACCATTGCTAAATTTTTTTTCTATTTTTTAATAAAATAGAGGAAAAAAAGAACATTCTCACTCTTTAAAATTTTAGCTAGTTACAAATAGTTAACTTAACTTATAAATCTTTTAATTAGATGTTGAAACTAGACTAATTTTCAAAATTAATCGTTTTATTTAATTTTGGGTTTAATTAAAAAGGTAATGTGATAAAATATCTAATGATGCATGTCACAATTTCTTTTAATCTTTTAAATTTTTTATTTATAATATTATTTAATATTTGTAAAAATAAAAATTAAAAAATATTAACTAAAATTTTATATTTACTGGTTAAAAATTGAGGATAGAATAAAACTCAAATTAAACATTAACTCTTTTAATATGATGTGTTATCTCTTATTTTTTAAAATTCTAATTAAAACAATAAACTATGGTAAATAGAGCACATTTTGTTTTTTGTGTTTTTCAATTTCATTTGAATTTGGAACTTGCTTTGTTACTACTATATATTGTAGTTGTATTCCTTTGAAAATAGAAACAAAAGTGGAATAATTGATAAAAACTCGAGCAAATTTTCATCGAGCATACACACACATTTCATATATCATTGTTCATTGTGGAACTTTTAGATTCTAACTCAAACTTTATTGTGCTTAGCTATACAAGAACTTTCAAAATAAATAAAAGACAAATTTTAAAGAATTTTGTCAGTCAAAGGATTTAGACAAAATATAAAGAAGAAAAAGAATAAAGCATTAAAAAAAAACTTGTCAGATTGGAGAAAAAAATTGTCAGACTTGAGACAAAAATGAGATTCGAAAAGCTCAAAAAGTCTATGTTTGGGATAAGGAGGAATGCAAAAATAAAAACCCAACAGTGTATTAGTTAATAGAATTGGAGTAAAATGAAAAAAAATTATTTACCCATTATTTAGCACACTTAATGGGTCTCATTATTGAGCTTTCAAAGTATATAACTTTTTTAACCTTATAAACATAATATTAAAAATAATAAATAAAATAGAATGACACATTCATATTTTTTCATTTATTTAATTATTTAACTATTAACTTGTTTTAAAAGTAAATTTATATATTGAATTTAAATTTCTATAAAATATATTTAAATAAATTAATATTTATTTTCAATAATAACCAACAAACTGTCTTTTATTATCATCTTGTGCATCATATTGGTCAAATGTCTAGTTTTATATGTATGCAAATAAAAACTATTTGATCACACTCTTACCTATATCCAATTATTCTAAAGTTTGACACATTTGTTTAACATGATAAGATGAAATTATGATTCAACAATTGGATTGAAAAAACTATATTATATTTGATATCACTCAAAAAATAATTTAGATTATTTTATTTCAAAAATAGGTCTTCTTTTTTTTTTTGGTGAAAAAAAATAGTTCCTCAAGTTCACTAAAAGTAATTTTTCAAGCCCAATTCCGAATGTTCATTGCATTGCATATGTTCCGTGCAAGTTTATTTCTTCAAGTTTTACAAAAGTTTGATATCATTGGGAAAAAAAAAATCAAATAGATGAGTTGAGTTGAATGTTAGCTATATTATTATCTTATTATTTCTCATAGCTGTATAAAAAATCAGCTTAATTGTTCTCACAAAAAAAACTACAGCTGAATAACAAGTCCGGGTAACACTCTTTCTTTCACTCTGTCATTTGGGGTTAAAGCAAAAACACCCCCTTTCTTTCACTTCCGCGCCACTCTCCACTCCCCCTTTCATTATTTGCGCCAATCCATTCTTCACGCCACTCCCCACTCCATCTTTCATCCTTCGGTTCATCCTTCAGCGCACTCCCTCGTGAACAATCCATTCTTCACTGAGAAAGTCCCTTGCGAACGCTCCCCGTAGCAATCTCGTCTGGCCGCTCTTGTGGCATCACTTGGGGCGTGCTGAGGGTAGACCATCACTCGACTCTTCGAGAGGCGTCTTTGGCTTGCTGGTGGCATGCTATTCCTGGCCGGTGCTGGTGGAGTTACAGCAGCTTGCATCGATTTGGTGCTAGTAGACCCAATCTGCTTCGATTTCCCACAACCGAAATGGGTAGACCCAATCTGCTCCTACAACTCTCTTCACCGTAACCCACCACGAGATTAAAGTCCTCTCCAACCATGCCCTTCGTAACCCACTTTGGTTCCCAAGCACTCCGTCAAACGCCCTTATTCCTCCGTCAAACCCTTGTTCACTGGGCAACTCTGAACTTTCTCTCACAAACCCGTGTAAGTTTCAATTATTTCTTCGATTGAAATGCCTGATTTCTTTTCATTATTATTTTTTGGTTGAACTGATGAATTGGTTTGCTTTCTGGATGAAATTAATACCTTGACCTTAGTGGTTTATCGATGTTCTTTTGTTTAGATGGAAGCTTGAATGATTTGCTTTTATTTTTTTAATTTTTTTGAATACTCAATTTAAATGTTCATATAATTTTTCCACTTTGATTCCTACTAGTTTGGTGTAGCTTCCACCAATGAGAAATACAATTTATACTCTTCTAATTTACATGGATTGCTGTATTTTAAAAGTTGAGATTGGTTAGGGGTAGAGGGGATTGTTTTCCCCAATATCTTGGAAGTGATGGTGCTGATCATAAGGTGAGTGTTGCCCTAGTAGGTGTGTCTTCAGCCTGTTAGAGATTGGCAAATTGGTGCTTAGGGTGATAGGCTAAAATTCTGTTAGGATATTTGTGAAGGGTTGGAATGTTTTTTCTGGCTGAAAATCCAATAGACCAAAAGAGTAAGTGGGCGTTTGTGTTTTTTTTTTCATTTTTTTAAACAGAAAAGTAATGTTTTTAGTTGCTGTTTGTGTCATTTGACCCAATACTGGAAATAGGTGTATTTTTGAACTTGGGGGAGTTTCTCTACTGAATCCTAATTCTTGACTCACCAACTACCTAAGCTATGCCCAAGAAGTAAAAGCCAGTTCCATTGCTTTGTATCTCTGCTTGTAACTAACAAGTTCTAGTTAAATTAATTTCTTTGTGAAGAGTTGGTGCCAGCTTTTGTATTAGTTCACACAAATGGTGCATCAATGCTTCTTGTATTAAGTTCAGCACCCATTAATTTGCAATTGACATTGGTTCAAACCATTGGTTTCTTTTGGCTTTGATGATGGTTCTTGCATTTGGTTTTGGGAGGTTGTTTGGATGAGAAATTGCACTATCATCATCTCTCTACTTTGCATAACTTGTCCATTTAACTATTTTTAAGGTTCTCACATATTAGGGAATTCCTTCCACAAAGTTGAAAGCTGCCCTTGTTTGAACCTTGGTCTCTCTCTTTTGTTGGCTTGAGCTTCCTTTTGATTGGTTGAATTGCAAGTGTATGTTGATAGTTATTTTCTTGTAGGAATTGAGCCCTGGACTTTTATTCAGAAGTTGGGAGAAGTTGTTTTTATTCTAACGGGTTGGCCTCACCAAGTCAGAAACCTGAAGGTATGAGGGACTTTCATATGATGAACTTTCATGGTGGATTAATCGCATCTTTAATGTATTTATGGTGTTGCTTTATATGCCTACGTGAGTTTAATCCCCTATATTGAATGGTGTTACTATCAAATATCATGAAAATATATTTATTTGTTATGAAAAGTGAGTGCCATGAAGCTCAAAAGTCAATTAGATTAATTTGGTTGGTGGAACATGAGAAGCCAAGTTTTGGCTCATCTATGGTTACAATGGAATCACAAATGCAAGCATTATGTGCCTACATAGCTATGAAGGAAGGAGGGTGAATGCCGGAGGAGTTAGCAGCATTATTTCCTAATCTTACTTCACAGGTATATAAACTATTGTAGTATTTTATATGAATCAGTGGCAAATTCAGCTAACTACTGCTTCTCACAAGGGTATCCATAGTTTATGTATAGACCAGAACTTTTTTCAAAGACTCAGCATGACATATATAGTTATATATATTATATACCTGCCACCCCATCTTAGTCCATCGAATCAGATCCTCCTTTTTATCATTTATGTGACAATTTCCTTATTTTATGTTTCGTTAAAATATATGTGTATTGGTAAATTTGTTTGAAAGTTTCCAAGGGATATTGGTAATTATATAAGGTGGTTTCTTTAAGATAGAAAGGTGCTTGGAAGAGAGGTTTTGGTTGAGGAGTGGACAGTAAGGGCTCACCTACATAAAGTATACAATGAGGGAGAGAGCCTTAGAAAACAAGACAAAGTAGGAGAATTGGTAGCACCTAGCTACTTGCCTTTATGAAAAATTATTACCCATAGGGCTGACCAGCCCCAAAATTGCATTTTCCTAGAACCGAAAGGTTCAGATACCCCTCACAGCTTGGCTATGTAAGAAAGGAACCTCCAACTTGTGGTCCTAATAATTTGATGTCACATTACTGGGCCAAGCACTATTGAACTACACAATGAATCAATCTAGTTGTGAAACCACTAGAAAGAGTTATCATATAATCCTAATCCACTTTTTAAGGTAGTATTTTATTCGATGTGGCACCCTCTTATTCTTGAGTTAATATAAAGAATGTATCTTAGGTTGTTTTAAATTTTTTCTACTAGTGCGCATAACCTCAATGATTTTAAGTGGGGACAATCACAACACTTGTAAATGCATGAAAGTTTATGGTAAAGACTTTCCAAACTTACATATGATGGTTGATTTATAATTACTAATTAGTACTACTTATTGCTAAATTTTAATTGTAATATTTGTCAATTTATTTCTGCTTGCATAGTTTATTTCTTTTCAATTTTTCATTTATTAATTTAGTCTTATATTAGTTTATATATCTTTATTGCAGGGACGTGATATAGGAAGTGAGCCTGCACCTAATTATATAAGAAGATCATCTGATGGAAGCAATAATAATCTAGCAACAAATGACCTGAGTCCACAGACATGATCTTTTTTACTAATTACTGATCTGACTGGTGTATTACTTGGAATGATTGTTTTGTTTTAAGACTTATGAGTACTTATGCTTCTAGGTGTACAAAATGACTTGGAATGATTATTTTGTTTTATGACTTATAAGTACTTATGTTTCTAGGTGTAGTATTCATTTTGTACTTATGTAATGCATCTTTCTATTGGATACCATACTATCATATTTATATGATATGTATCTTTGTTTTTATGTGAAATTTACAAGTAGAAAAGTAATAATTAACAGGGTTTCATATTGGATTGAAAATTTTATATAAAATGGAATTATCACACTATAATGCAAAAAATGGCGGTTGTTAGCCGCCGCAATCTACAGAAAACACAAGCAAGTTACACACATTCACTATTAAGTGAAAAACGGCAGTTATAGAACTGTCAGAATTCGCATGGAAAAAGCGGCGGTTACAAACCGTCACAATTGACCAATTCAACCTTCAAATTTCACGCTGAAAAAAGCGGCGGCTGACAACCGCCGCAATTCACAACACAAAAAATGGCAGTTTAGCCCTTGTAATTTACATAGGAAAAAGTGGCGGTTTATAACCGCCGCAATTTGCTGCTTCACAACCGCCACAATGCGCGTAAATTATGGCTGTTTTGGATGTATATTGCGGATTTTTTTAACCGCCGTAAATTACCTAATGGCGTTAGTAATTACGGCAGTTTTCGAAACCATCATTTTCTGAAAATAATGGCAGTTTTAACCGCCACAATGTGCCAAAATAACCACCGCAATTTACTGGTTTTTTTGTAGTGAAAGAACTGAAAATGTGGTTTTTGAGACCTCTAGAATTGAAATTTATGGCTACTATTTTAACAAAATTATTTTTAGTAAACATTCTATTTGTAACTGAATTTAAGTGTAAAAATTTCTAATAGTGGTGGTAGGAATTAATTTTAGCATCTTAGGAAAAGCTGATAATTAGAAATGGTTAAAGACGTAACTTTTAGAACCCTGAAACTGTTTATTTTGTGGATATTGCCCAAACTTTCTTGCATTGTTTGAAACTATTCATAAGGTTAATAATTAGTGGGAATCATTATAATTGGTCTCTTAGATCCCGAAGAGATCAATTACGGGTATTAGGGTAAGCTGAGTTGCAGTTCTGACCCGTTTGGAGCTAAAGAAGTAATTACCGATAACTTGAGGATAATAATGTGAATGGTATTTGTGGTGATCTTTAGTACTCTATATATGTGTATGTATATTTCATTGAGCATTTCACATGCATTAGCTGAACCCGGTCCTTGATTCCAGCATCCTGGGTAGGAGCAAGTTTACTTTTCAATGAAATGTTGATGATGGCATGCTTATATGAATCATTGTATGATGAATTGCAATTATGATTGAGATACTTGAGATGCATAGTGATGAATTTTATGGTATGTAGCAAATTTTGGAAATTCTGCTTCAGTCGTTATGCTGCAGGGTTTTTGCCAAATTTGTGAACTTAGAAAAATTGTGAAATCGTGAGCCTAAAATATTAACTCATGACAGTGCACCTAATTGTATGCTCATTTGCATCTCTAACTTATATGCTAAGATTAAATGTGACATAAAACACGTGGAAATGATCATCTAAACTCCAAGAATTAATGGTTGTGAGAGCTGATCCAAAGAAGGTTCATGCTCATGATAAGAAAGTTAAGTCAAAGAAAGGAAGTGACATGTTTCCCCTTCTATTACCCCATATTAAATCTAGCGACAGCTAATTAGGTTGAGCTCATCCTAGGCGATCGGTAAGATGGAGTTTTGGTGGTTATTGTAAAATCGCTAGGGAAGTTGAGATGGTTGGCTTAGGATGGTTATGTAAGAGGGTGGTCATTAAGAAAAGAACTTAAGAGTTCAATCATAAGAAAATAAAGTAAAGGTGCATATACATATCTTACATTGTTATTCCATTCGTGAGTTTAATCATGTGATATGTGCTAGGTAACTTTATTTCTTTAGCTTACCTCCTGCTTATACACCTAGTATTGTGTTGAGTTATAAATTTGTATGCTCGTGTTATTTACATGTGTTACTTATGCTGTTGAGCTATTGTCATGCATACATGAGATGTTTATTGCACTCATTACATTAAGACCTATGCTAAAAGACACCCACTTTTGATAAAAAGGATTTTTGAGAAAATTAAAATTGAACCTTATGCATCTATATCTCTTTCATAATGAAAACCAAAGTGGTTGGGGACAATGAAAATGACACTTGTGTTAGAGTCGGGAAGATCTACTGAGAATCTTGAATAAGTTTCTCATCCCTTTCTTTTCCTCTGTGTCATCTCTGGACGAGAATGATGCCGTTGTTCATGGTTTCTCCTGAGATATGGACATGGAAGATATGCTACGAATCGGATCAGAGGATTGTAGCAGAAGCATAAAGATAGCTTCCCCCGTGCATTAGTTTAGAGTTGTCATATCCCTTATACTTTTGCATAGCCTAGTCTAGTTTTGCGATAATCATGTTTAGTTTTGATTTATTGTATGCGCAACCTTTAATGGCAGATTCAATATCTTTGGATGTCCTTTATGTATATAGGATGTCGTTATTATGTTATGGTTGTGATATATTAATTTGGTATCTATCATGTTATGCTATGGCTTTCACATATATCATAATGAGGTTTATATTATTGCTATTATTATGCGAGTATTAACCGATATCTATACATACATGTGGCTCGTATTTTGGTTTTAAAGTTCAAAAAAAAATTTAGTTGTATTTTCATTACTTGTATTTCAAAGAAGAATAGGTTAAATTCTAAAACAAAGGCTTAAAAACTAATAATTAACCGGAATGCGACTCGAGCATATTATGCTAAATGTTAGGTTGTTACATTTTGGTATCAGAGCAATTCGATTCTCATGGAGCCTGAAGATTGGACTGACTATGCTTCTTGAGTATAATCTGATAGTTAAGTCATGTGTAATTGCTTTATTAATAGGATAAGCTATAGAATAGAGATACATGACTACTATATGTGCATATGTTCCGCGATAATTAGGTCACTTTACATGGAGTATTGAGCCTGATCAACTCAATATTTGTTGTTCTATGAGCTTAGGGATCAATGGCACGATCATGACAGACTAGGATGCCAGGCAGAGGCCAATAGAATAATGAGACTTTTGAAGCTTTCAGGGATATGGCGAGGGCAATGCAGATGATGTTTGAGAGGATGGATCATCAGTGCAATGCCAGTCATGGCCCCAATACTACTGAAGATCTCGAGCACGCTCGATTTGGGGAGTTTCGCAGAGCAAACTCGCCATCATTTCGAAGGACTTCGAACCTGAACCAGGCAGACGAGTGGATTAAAAGCATGGAGAAGACCTTTTCAGTGATCGCTTGCACTGAGAAATAAAAGGTGACTTTTGCTGTCTTCATGTTAGAGGTGGATGCTAAATTTTGGTGGATTGGCACCTGAAGATTATTGGAGGCATCTGGCACCCTGATCAATTGGGAATTGTTCAAGGCCTACTTCTATGAGAAGTACTTTCTGGAATCTATAAGGAATGCCAAGGATATAGAATTCATGCAGCTGACCTAAGGCGGGATGAGTGTAACACCCTAAATCTTAACCTAATACTACTAGTATGTATTTAGGTTAATCTTTAGGATATCACCTCTTGGTCTCATTCTTTACTTGAAAATACTTAGCGGAAATATGGGTAAAATTTTTCTTTTTGGAATTAAAACCAAAGTGAGAGCCACGCATGATTCTTCGAACGGGAATTCATACAAGTCATATGAGCAAATCATAATAAAACGCATAAATAACAAATCATAATAAAACACATAAATAACATGGACACATCAACTGATTTATATATATAGATAGTGTGCCTACCAAAAGGCAGGACTATTCGGTACATACGAAAACGAAAATACAACTAAAATGCAAATACAAGGAAATCATAAAAGTGAGTACAAGAAAAGCAACACCCATACCCATGTGCACCTAGAGTAGACAACCTCATATACAAAAGAAGGTTTGTCCTCAACTATGTGGCGTGTGTGCACTAGCTACTACCCATCCCATGCACCTACTCCTGCTGGTCCGAGTACTGAGAGGTGGAATTGATCCACTGGTGGATCTCGGCAAGAGTGGTCGTGCGGATCATCGGAGCATGTCCACCGCGGCGAGGATGCATAGATGGCCGACGAGCCAACCTCGGCTGAACTACTGTCTCCTCATTCCCGGCTCTCATCGGTGGGGGAGCGGGGCTAGAGCTCCAACTGTACATGTGCGAGGGTGGGTCCTCTGATGGATCCGTCTTCGAGTACTGAGTCTGGGGCACGTACTCTGGGTAGTCACGTACGGCTGACGCCTCAGGCTGCATGCGAAGGATCTGCTCGTCGCGTGGTCTGGCTCGCTCAAAAATTGTGTTATGATGATAGGGAGCAGTCGGGGTGAAGCGGTAGCTCCGTACTGGGTGCGCAAAGGGTCGTCCCATAAACATAAATACTCTAACAGTGCAGCGACCCTCAAAATGATATGACCCGAGTGCTGGGTCATGGTGCAGCTCCCATGTCGGGGTGTCGATGAAGAGTACGAAGGTCGCCATCTGAAGATGTGACGGAAGAAAAGAGAAAGGGAATGAGAATCTTCTAAAAGAATTCTCAGTAGGGTAATCCCTACCTAGGTGACATCATCACATCCTCAGGAACCTTGGGTTTTATTTCTAAAAAGGTGTGCATGCATATAAACTTCTTTTAAGTTAGTTTTCTAAAGTATTATTTATCCAAGGCCCATCATATTTTATAATGCGTCTTATGACTAAGCATGGAATATACTAATGACATGAATGCATCATAAAGGTAAGCCAATCAATAGAATAACTAAGAAACATTATAACCTTGGCATAAGGGGATAGGTATAGCACATGTGACATTTTAAACTTTAACTTTCATCTCATGGGGCCACCCTAAAACATCTCTAGGTTATGAGCTCATACCTTAACTAGTCGTCACTAGCTCTTACTTATCCTATGATAAGCGTAACATAATCCCGACTTAAAGTACGGGCTAGGGGGCAATTTAAGGATCACCTCTTAGGGTCATTTCCTCTTTGAAACGCTCTACTAGCAACTAGTGCATCGTAGTATTGTCCACTTTGGCAAGCTCTATGTCAATACCCTCACAGATTTGTTTTCTTGGGGGTGCTCGGCTAAACCGGTGTCACCCAAGAAAGCGTCTCAGTGTTGTGTCACATTTAAGTTCTCATAAACTGTTAATTCATAGATACATCATTATTCATCATATAAATCTTTCTCGTAGTATGCATCTCATCATATAATCATATATAAAACTATAACCTATTTTCACATAAAACTTTTTCATAGCATATACATCATCACATGAAATTTCTTCATAGCGTATACATAAAACTTCTTCATAGCATATACATAAAACTTCTTCATAGCATATACATCATAACATAATCATACCTTAGACAATTATTCATACAAACTCACAAGCTTATTATGTTATAAACCCATAGTGTTTTATGCTTTGGTTCTTTTGAGTCTTAAACTTGTAAACTAATTGTTCTAGTATTATCCTTAACCTCTTACACACCTATAGGTTCACAAATAATAAGTTTTACTAATTTTTATGCTCAAGGACCTATCCAAACAGCACTATGCAGATTTGGACAGCTTTATATTTGTGTGATTACGGGGTTCTATAAATTACGGTTTAGACCCTTAAAGTCCTTAACTCACATTCTAAGTTATCGATCATCAAAACCTAGTCTCTTGGGAACCTATGAGGTTATAACTAAGTATTTCTCACCTCACACTATGGTCAAGAACATCTCTAAACCTCAAGGATGCAGAATTTGAAATCCTAACTTTACGGGTACCTAGAAGTCACAACAATGACCCTTTCTAAGTTCGGTTTGCTCCTAAGGCTTCAAGATTAAGTCCTAAACCAATTATGACAAACTAATTAAAAACCATGATTATTAAATCTAAACCTTGCTGGACAGAATCCAGAAAATTACATAATTAAAGGATCTAGAACTCTCAAATTAATTCTTTTCTAGTTCCTAACTTATCCTATCTTTCACATATGAGTCTTAACATTATTTTTACTCAAACATAGGCACATTATCATCATTAAAACAGCACATACAGTGGCAGTAAAGAGCAAGGAAGAACCGAAAATATACTTCTCCATAAAAGGCATAGAACACAATTTCTAAGGCACATAAGCTACTAGTTTCTCTTGGAACTATTTTAGAACTTTCAAAACTTGTTTATAAACAATTTTATCATCTAAAATCATAAGAATATTTAAGAGGGCAGTGACCAATTCATCTTTGTCTCAAGAGGTCCTAAATTCTTAGAACTTAGTTCTATGCATTCCTTAAACTCATAAAAGCTTGGAAAAATTATAAAACATAGTCTTCAATACTTAGAAACATCAAGACCCCTTAGGGCCGAAATATGAACCAAAAGAAATAAATATTTTTAGACCTTTGTTTGAGACAACAATGGGCAAGTCTTTGAGCTCTAGGTTCATTTAGGTGATGACATAAAAATAAACATGCTCATGCACTTATTTTAGGTTCCATTAGAAAGTAAAGTGATAGCACAAAGTAAATATGAATGCAACTCATTATTATCTTGGTATTAAGTGAGAACTTGAAATATAAACATGATAATGCATAGCTTGAAATATAAACATGATAATGCAAGGTTCACTTATTGATATTTAGTGATATCAAGGAAGTAAACATGATATGCAAAGCATAAAGTAAACATGATGCAAGGTTCATTTTATGGTTAACTAGAGCTCATTCAAGACTTTAACAAGATAACAACCCAATACAATATCTCAAAGATCAAAACACCAAAACCGAAAGTCTTACAAAAGAAAAAGTAAGTGAGACTAAGTCAAGATCTTTATTAAATACCCAAAACTCTTATCTAGAGAAAAATCTCTAGAACGTGCTGGCCAACTTTAAGGTTGACAAGGGTAGGCTTGGGCTTTTAGAAATCCTTAGATTAATTTTCTTAAGTTGAAAAACCATGTGAGCTAAATATGGTATAGATGAAGTTAAAGGAAAAGAAAAACTCAAGCTCTAGAGGTTCCTTTGAGATGAACACATAGTCATTCTCTAGGAGTCCTCATCATTGAGCTATCATGTGCTTCTCAAGGCCTCATGGCCGAAATGCAAGAAAAAGGAAAGCAAAGGAAAGTTCAAAAGAATCCAAGAGGAAACTAGAGAAAAACATATTCTTGAGCAAAACAAGTTTGAAAAGCAAATCCCTACCAAGTGATGAGGATAAAAGCTTGGTCTTGAAGATGGAAATGAGATGAGCAACACCTCCTAGGACGGTGATGATGATTCGGCCTTGATGAAAGAAAAAGGAAGGAAATGTGTTCTTGGTGAGCTTGTATTTGAGAATGGAAGTTTAGATGTTTGTATGATGATCCAAGGTGGTGGGGTGGTGTTTCAAGGTTGTGTGATGATGATGAATGATGAAGATGAAGAAGAAGAAGAAGAATAATCTTGAGATTTGAGAGAAAAGGAAGAACTTAGAGAAAGGCTAGAAAACTAAAACTTAGCAAATACTTCAAGGTGCAACTAAGTCATCACAAGTATCCTATTTATAGAAAAACAAAACCATGGGGGAGTGAAGGGAGGGAGCTGGCCGTGTGGTTTGAGAGGGAAAGGAAGAGAAAATATCTCTTTGATGGTGTCATAAAAGCATGGTTTGTAGGATGGAGTGTATGATACAAAGCATGGGTTTAGGCATGGGCTTTTTGAGTGAGTTTCTCTTTTAATTGTGAATGAATTTAGACTTCTAGAATGAGGCATGGCTGGAACATTTTCAGCCACAAATAAATGACGGAAATAATTTATTTTGCTTGGTTATTCATTAGGAAAAGCAAGCTTGATTGAAACTATGACAAGGTATGACATGTATGGTGATTTGAGGTGATTTTCCTACAAGTTTTGAAATGAAATAAATCATGAAAATGGGGGATGAGGGTGGCGGAAATCTGACCAGAAATGGGGGGAAGAGAAGTCTTCTAGATGTTGTCCTTGGAAGCATGGATGAAAGCATGGTTTGTATGACTCAAAGTATGGTTTGTGTAAGATCAAAGCATGGCTCTTTGAGTGAGAAAAATGCACACATGAGGTGCACATGGGAGGGCATGGCTTCGGCCAAAATTCAGACAGCATGGGAGAGGATTTATCTTCCATGTAATTGGGTTCTAATGATAGGATTGAGTGTAGGTTAGCTTAGGTACAAGGTTAGGAGTAATTAAGCTTAAGTTTAGGTAACTAAGAATGAGTAATTAGGATTTTATGACAAGGTTAGGAGTGCTCATACATCATTAGAGAATTTTAAACTCATTTATGAATAAACAATGTGTAACACAATTCCATGATTTAAGGAATTGGAAAGAGAAAACACTATTCAAGATTCCATGACTAGGAGTCTTGAAATTAAAATATGATTTTAAGTTGTAATTAAGCACTTTTAGACTTTGATAAATTATGTTGACTTAAGATTAATTAAGGAAATTAATTAACCTTCAATTAGAGCCTAATATTGCTTAGGTTTGCCTAATCACGCGATTAAGCGTAAAAACACGAAACTAGGGGCAAAACCGTAATTTTGCACTAATTTCGCCCGGGACCTCTGGGACCAAGACTAAAGTCATAGTCTACATAAAAACACCTTTTAAAATCATCTGGAAAAGTTTCGGGTTCATCCGGCACTTGCAAACGGGTAAAACACTGCAGGGGTGTTTTGGTTATTTTGACCTGAAAACTCGAAAAATGAGATTTTCGATCCCGGGAAGGTACACAAGTCATCTAATCCCCTTCCAACATTGAGTTTGCCCTTCGAGTACTACCGAACCGGCTTTCCTCGAATTCCGGGCTGAAAATGACCTCAGGGGAATTTTGGTCATTTTTACTCTAACAGAAAAATCGGGGCGTTACAATGAGTGTTGCACAATATACTGCCAAGTTTGAGGAGCTAATCAAGTTCTTAAGGGTTTTCCAAGGGAATCCCAACGAAATATGGAAATGTGTCAAGTATGAAGCCGGGCTGAAGCCAGAACTCAATATCGCTATTGCACACACGGAGATTAGGGACTTCCCTACCCTAGTCAACAAGTGTCGCATTCTTAAGGAAGGCCATAAGAAGCTGAGCGTATCAAGAGCTGAGAATTTCACCAAGAAGTTGGCGCCACAAGCTCCAAGATTTAAGCCACAATCCAGGCCGCAGTTCAGGCCACAAGAATAATTTTCAACATGGGGGATTGAATGGTCCAAAAGAGGAAGCATATCAGAGAGACCCTACTGTCAATTGTCCAAAATATGGAAAGAACCATGGTAGCCGTTCTTGTCTAGCTGGTCAAGGAGTATGCTTTAGGTATGGCATGCCTAGCCACATGATTCGAGATTGCAATGTGAAGTCCACACTAGTGAACACCATTTTTAGACCTAAACGCCAAGGACGAGTGTTCACAACTAATGCAGAGGATACCTCCCGCTCTAACACTCAAGGTAAGCGTGTGATTAATGTAGGGTTTTGGTTGTGCTTCTTGATTTTGGTTCCATACACTATTTTGTACCTTATGATGTTGTGGAAACCTCGTGACTACTTCGTGAATGTCCCTTTAACTTTTGTAGGCCTTCTGGAATTTGTTTGTATTCGGGTCTCCTTATGAATTGTTTGGTCATGTTTCTTCCAATAAACTTCCCATACGCATCATGATTTCTTAGGCTTCTATCTTAGCAAGTGTTGAATGTTCCTTCCTCCCTATTTTGATTGTCTACTTGTGGGTAGTTTTAGTGATGACTTCGTGAATGTTTGCTTTTGATTTCCTTATAAGAGCTAATATACCCTCTTTTTCAAATTCTTAAGACAAGTTCCACTTGTCACCACTGTAATTTCCTAAAATTTAACCCAATACACCTAGAACATATTAAGGTTAATCTTTAGTTATTACCCTTTTATTTCATTCTTAAACTTACTCTATTAAAATACTTAGCGAAAAATATGAATAAATTTTTCTTTTTGAAACTTGAAAACAAAACATGAGCTACGTGCTAAAATAAATTCTGACGTTCACCACAAACATAACATACAAGAAAGAAAAATTATATCATTCATAACCACAAAATACAAAATGTTATACATAACAACACAACATAGTCATAACATCATAGATACATTGTCACATCAAAAGAAATACACATATGTGTATATATATAAAGTGGTATCTATGTGCTTCCATTGCATCCCTCTAATTCGACTCATAGCTTGTGCCCCATGCCCATGCCTTAGTAGAAGTCACAACCACGTCATTATCTTCATCTGGAGATGATACGGAAGAAAAGAGAGGGATGAGAAAATCATTCAAGGTTCTCAGTAGGGATTTTTGACTCTAACACGTGTCATCGTCATCGTCCCCAGCCATTTCGATTTTAATTATGAAAAGGATGTTTATGCATAAGGTTTGGTTTTAAACTTCTCAAATCTATTTATTCGAAGTAGGTGTCTTTTAGTATGAGTCTTAATGACATGAATGCAACAGATATTAGATGAATGCATGACAATCCCATATGCATATTAACGTGAAAACTGTAACACCCTAACTTTTAACCCAATACTCTAGAACATATTAGGCTAATCATTAGGTTATTACTTCTTAGTCTCATCTTTTAATAAAATACTTAGCGGAAATTACAGGTAAATTTTTCTTTTTGAAAACATAAACAAAGTGAGAGCCATGAACTTAACTAGTCGAACGATAAAAACATAAAGCACGTGTGACAATCATAAACAACCATGTAAAATAAAATATACATCAAAAGAACATAGATCATGAAGACAACAGAAACATTTCATTAATAATGAAGTAGTTAAAATACATAACTAGTCATACCCTTATAGAAACAGGCAGAGCTTGAAATACAATGGAAAAGGAAATACAACAGATAGCAAAGTATATGGTTCAACATGAAGATAGAAAACCCAAAATGCTACCCTCCTACTAGGCTATGAGTACAAACTACACACCCCTCCCAAAAGGTACGACCGAAGGGGAAGATCCTCATAAAAGCTCGAGTACTCGCAAGGCTCTCCATCGGGAACTAGTGACGTCGAGGGTCCTCGGGTGATGGAGGCAGGTAACCAGGGAAACGCTCTATCTCCTCCTGTGTGGGCCAATGCATCGTGAAAGGCACATGAGGTGGCTGAATGTGGCTCCTTGATACGGACGCATCTCGGCTCTCCTCGCCAGGTGCGGCTGCACCACAGTCTCCTCACTCCCCATACGTCGGGATCGGGGAAAAGGGGCTGAACCCTCCGAAGGAACATGCGTCGGCCAATCCTCGGATAGGTCAGTCTCGGATCTCCTCGAACGAGTGCGTGCCAGAAATCTCGGACGGTGGAGGCGGAGTGCAGACGCGTCGCGACTGCTCCTCACGCGGACGGGTGCGCTCGAAGATCATGTCGTCACTACCGAAGGGTGCAGTAGGAGTGAACTGGTAGCTCGAAACTGGATAAGCAAAAGATTGTCCCATGTGCACAAAAACACGAACGGCACATCGACCCTCAAAGTGATATGAACGGTGGTCCGGGTCGAAGTGTATCTCCCATACTGGCGTATCAACGAAGACCATGAACGTCGCCATCGCTCTCTGAAGATGTGACGGAAGAAAGAAGAGAAAGGAGTGAGAAATCTTGCTAAAGAAATCTCAGTAGGAGCCTCCTACCCTAGGGTTACATCGTACACATCCTCAGGAACCTTGGGTTTAATTATAAAATAGTGATCATGCATATAAGGTTCAATTTAGGGTTTCTCAAACTAATTATCCAAGGTCCATTCCTTTTAGCATGCATCTTGATGTTATGAATGCAACATGTTATATCATGGATGCATGGCAATAGTTGAGTATATAAGATAACACATCAAAGCACATAAACATAATCCATGTCGCATAAGGGCATATAACTTCCAAGTGAATCATTCCTCAACTTCGTGACATCAATCATGGTACTTTAGCATATAGGCCACCCTAAAAATAATAACTAGGTTATGAGCTCATACCTTAGCTAGTCATCACTAGCTCTTGCTTATTATCTTGAATAAGCAAAACATAAATAATAATCCCGACTGTGAAATGCGGGTAGGGGGCAGGGATCACCTCTCTCTAGGATATACCCTCTTTGAAACGCTTTGCTAGCCACGCATGGCCTCGCAATTTGTCCGGGGGTACTCGGCCGAACCGGCACCTCCTTAGGGGAAGCGCGTCTCAGTGCTTTGTCACATAAAAATCTCCTGGGGGTGCTCGGCCGAACCAGTGTCACCCAGGGTTTTCAACTCATATGGTACTTATAAACATTTCTTTCAACCCTTTAAGGTTTGACGGAAATTCGGCAGCATAGCAGCTGTTAAACCGAATTTCCTTCAAACTGCCACAAGCTAACTCTCACAACATGTTCTCATGAAAACTCATGCTATGATAAACTTTAACATTTTCATCAATCATTTTCTCATGCATCAAGCACATCTTATCATATCATTGCATCATACAACACATCATAGCATTCACAACTTTTTAGTGTCTTATGCATTGACCCTTACGGTCCTCAACTCACATTCTAAGTTATAAATCATCAAACTTAGACTCTCGGGTACCTATAAGGTTATAACTAAGTATTCCTCACTTCACACTATGATCAAGAACATCTCCAAACCTCAAGAATGTATAAATCATAATCCTAACTTTACGGGTACCTAGGAGTCACAACAATGACCCTTTCTAAGTCCAGTTTGCTCCTAAGACATCAAGATCAAGTCCTAAACCATTTATGAGTCATTCCTACGCATTTAAACTAATTTAAATCCATGATTAGCATTACTAAACCTTGCTGGACAGAATCCAGAAAATTCAATCATTAAGGGATCTAGAACTCTCAAATTAATTCTTATCTAGTTACTAACTTCTCTTATCTTTCACATATGAGCCTTAACATTAATTATACTCAAACATAAGCATATTATCACCATTAAAACAACTCATACAGTGGCATAACATAGCAAGGCAGAACCGAAACAAACATCTCCATTTAAAGGCATCAAACACATTTCTAAAGCACATAAAATACTAGTTTCTCTTGGAACCTTTTTAAAACTTTCAAAACTCATTTATAAACATTTTTAACATCTAAAATCATAAGAATATTTAAGAGGGCAGTGGTCAATTCATCTTTGTCTCAAGAGGTCCTAAATTCTTAAAACTTAGTTCTATGCATTCCTTAAACTCATAAAAGCTTGGAAAAATTATAAAACATAGCTTTCAATACTTAGAAACATCAAGACCCCTTAGGGCCGAAATATGAACCAAAAGAAATAAATATTTTTAGACCTTTGTTTGAGACAACAATGGGCAAGTCTTTGAGCTCTAGGTTCATTTAGGTGATGACATAAAAATAAACATGCTCATGCACTTATTTTAGGTTCCATTAGAAAGTAAAGTGATAGCACAAAGTAAATATGAATGCAACTCATTATTATCTTGGTATTAAGTGAGAACTTGAAATATAAACATGATAATGCATAGCTTGAAATATAAACATGATAATGCAAGTTCATTCATTATCTTGGTATTTAGTGATAGCAAGGAAGTAAACATGATATGCAAAGCATAAAGTAAACATGATGCAAGGTTCATTTTATGGTTAACTAGAGCTCATTCAAGACTTTAACAAGATAACAACCCAATACAATATCTAAAAGATCAAAACACCAAAACCGAAAGTCTTACAAAAGAAAAAGAAAGTGAAACTAAGTCAAGTTCTTTATTAAATACCCAAAACCCCTATCTAGAGAAAAATCTCTAGAATGTGCCGGCCAACTTTAAGGTTGACAAGGGTAGGCTTGGGCTTTTAGAAATCCTTAGATTAATTTTCTTAAGTTGAAAAACCATGTGAGCTAAGTATAGTATAGATGTAGTTAAAGGAAAAGAAAACTCAAGCTCTAGAGGTTCCTTTGAGATGAACACATAGTCATTCTCTAGGAGTCCTCATCATTGAGCTATCATGTGTTCCTTAAGGCCTCATGGCCGAAATCACAAGAAAGGAAAAACAAGAAAGTTTCAAAAGAAAATCCAAGAGAAAGCTAGGAAGAAACTCATTTTCAAGAAAACAAGGTTTAGAGAACACCCCTACCTAGAGTGAAGATGGAATCTTTGAACTTTTGAAAAGGAAAACAAGATGATGAGCTCCTCCAAGAGGCAAGATAGCTTCGGCCAAGGGAGGATGAGAAGGTTGGAGTTGTTTTTCAAGTGAGGTTGTGTTTGAGGTGTGGTGTTTGAGAGGTTTGATGATGGTTCAAGGCTTTGGGGTGGTGTTTCAAGGTTGAGAGATGATGATGCGATGAAGAGAGGATGAAGATGAAGATGAAAAGAAAGGAAGAACTCTCTTGGAACTTTGAGAGAAAAGAAAAGAACTAGCAAGACAACTCTAGAATTCTAAACTTAGCAAATGCTTCAAATGCAACTAAGTTATCACAAGCATACTATTTATAGAAAAACAAAACCATGGGGCTCACCAAGGGGAGATGTGCCCGTGGCTTTTGAGAGGAAAAGGGGAGAGAAAAATATCTCTTACACAAGGTCATTCAAGCATGGTTTGAAGTATGGAAGCTATGCTACAAAGTATGGCTTGATGTGAGTTAATTTCCTATCAATTTTTTATGAAATTAGGCTTCTAGAAACTTGACATGGCTGGAACTTTTCCAGCCACAAATAAATGGGAAAAATGGGTTGTTTTAATTATTTATTCATGTGGAAGTTCAAGCTTGATTGAAAGTTATGACAAGGTATAGTGTATGTGACTTGAGGTATGGCCTTGGAGTGTTGAAAAATTGAACATGTGATGCATATAGGAGGAGGGAGTGCACGGCCAGGTCTAGCACAACAAGGAGGAGGTGAGGTTTGATCATCTAATTGGGTGTTAATGGTAGGTTTAAATGTGTATTAGCTTAGGTACAAGGTTAGGAATAATTAAGCTTAAGTTTAGGTAACTAAGAATGTGTTTTAAGGATTTTATGACAAGATTAGGAGTGCTCATACATCATTAAAGAATTTTAAACTCATTTATGAATAAACAATATGTAACACAATTCCATGATTTAAGGAATTGGAAAGAGAAAACACTATTCAAGATTCCATGACTAGGAGTCTTGAAATTAAAATATGATTTTAAGTTGTGATTAAGCACTTTTAGGTTCTAATTAACTCTAATAAATTATTTTGACTCAAGATTAATTATGGAAATTAATTAACCTTCAATTAGAGCCTAATATTGCTTAGGTTTGCTTAATCACGCGATTAAGCGTAAAAACACGAAACTAGGGGCAAAACCGTAATTTTGCACTAATTTCGCTCGGGACCTCCTGGACCAAAACTAAAGTCACAGTCTACATAAAAACACCTTTTAAAATCATCTGGAGAAGTTTCGGGGTTCATCCGGCACTTGCAAACGGGTAAAACACTGCAGGGGCGTTTTGGTCATTTTGACCTGAAAACTCGAAAAACGAGATTTTCGATCCGGGGAAGGTACACAAGTCATCTAATCCCCTTCCAACATTGAGTTTATCCTTCGAGTACTGCCGAACCGGCTTTCCTCGAATTCCGAGCCGAAAATGACCTCAGGGGCATTTTGGTTGTTTTCACTCTAATAGAAAATCGGGGCGTTACATTACTCCCCTCCTTAAAAAGGATTTCGCCCTCGAAATTCGTACCTTAGAACAACTCGGGGTACTTCGACCTCATCTCGGACTCGAGTTCCCACGTGAATTCCTCGGTGTTGCCTCGTCCCCACGCGACCTTCACCAAAGGAACAGACTTGTTCCTTAACTGCTTGACGCCTTGGTCCATGATTCTCGTCGGCGGTAGATTAAATGTCAGGTCCTCCCTTAACTGTACGTGTTATGGCTCTAAGACATGGCTAGGGTCGGACTCGTATTTACGCAACTGAGAGACGTGAAAGACGTCGTGAAGATTCGACAGATTGGGTGGTAGGGCTATTTTGTAGGCTACGGATCCGATTCTCTGAAGAATTTCAAAATGACCGAGAAATCGGGGACTCAACTTTTTGACTTTCATGGCTCTACCTATTCCTGTAGTGGGAGTGATTCTTAGGAATACATACTGGCCTTCTTGGAATTCCAAGGGCTTGCGCCTTTTGTCCGCATAGCTTTTCTGTCGACTTTGAGCGGTTAAGATTCTATCCTTGATCTTCTTGATCTGCTCCGTCGTTTCCCTCACTACATCAGGTCCTAAGACACTTTGTTCTCCAGGCTCATACCAACACAAAGGTGATTGGCACTTCCTTCCATATAACGCCTCGTACGGTGCCATACTGATGCTCACGTGATAACTTTTGTTATACACGAACTTGATCAAAGGCATGTACTTATCCCAACTTCCTTTCTGGTCTAAGACACAGGCTCTTAGCATATCTTCCAGGGTTTTGATTGTCCTCTCGGACTGACCATCCGTTTGTGGGTGGTAAGCAGTGCTCAAGCACAACTTGGAACCAAACGCCTTTTGAAAGGCTCCCCAAAAATGTGACGTAAACCGCCGATCTCGATCCGAGATTATCGTCGATGGTACTCCATGCAACCTTACTATTTCTTGGATGTAAAGCTGAGCCAACTTATCCAACGAGTACATGACTCGAATAGGTAGAAAGTGAGCCGACTTAGTCAATCGATCCACGATTACCCATATGGCATCGTGGCCAGCTTGGGTCCTTGGCAATCCTGTCACGACATACATTGATATACTTTCCTACTTCCACTCAGGGATTGATAGGGGTTGCAACATGCCAGAAGGTTTTTGGTGTTCGATCTTAACCTTTTGACAGGTCAAACACTTACTCACCCAGGCGACTAGATCCTTCTTTAATCCGGGCCACCAAAACATCCTTTTCAAGTCCTGATACATCTTGGTTGTACCAGGATGAATGGCAAAGTGGCTCTTATGAGCCTGCTCCAAGATCTTCTCTCGAAGGTCACCATCTTGTGGCACACAGATTCGCCCCTCGAACCTCCACAACCAGTCGGGGCCTCGTACAAAACCTTTCAACTTTCCGGCCTTAACTGCCTCTATTGTCTCCATAAAGTCCTCATTTTCTCTTTGGGCAGGCATAATCCTTTGCTTAAACCCACTGGTCACCGTGAGATGACTCATCACGATGCCATTCTCCGTTATTGACATCCCCAGATTCATATCCCTAAACTGCTCTATTAACCCAACTTCATTAACCATCATACTTGACAGACGTAACGAGTTTCGGCTCAAGGCGTCGGCTACTACATTAGCCTTGCCGGGGTGGTAACTTAAGCCAAAATCGTAGTCCTTGAGGAATTCCATCCATCTTCTCTGCCTCATATTCAACTCCTTTTGATCAAAGAGATGCTTAAGACTCTTATGATCGGAGAAAAATTCAAACCTTACACCATACAAATGGTGTCTCCACATCTTTAGAGCGAACACAATGGCTGCTAATTCTAGGTCATGGGTAGGGTAGGTTACCTCGCAAGGCTTGAGTTGTCTGGATGCATAGGCTACAACTTGCCTATTTTGCATCAACACACAACCTAAACCCTTGCCAGAAGCATCGCAATATACCTCGAAGGGTATATTGGGGTCAGGTAAAACCAAAACCGGGGTTGAGGTGAGCTTTTCCTTAAGCTCTAGGAAACTCTTTTCACACTCAGGGCTCCATTCAAACGGGGCATTCTTCCTAGTGAGCTTAGTTAAGGGTAAGGCCAATTGGGAAAAGCCTTTGATAAACCTACGGTAATAACCAGCTAAACCCAAAAAGCTTCTAATCTCGATAACAGAGGTTGGTCTATCCCAATTTGTTACGGCTTCTATCTTACTCGGGTCGACAGCTATGCTACCTTTTGACATAACATGCCCTAAGAATTTCACCTCATCCAACCAAAATTCACACTTAGACAAATTAGCGTATAACTTCTTCTCCTTTAATACCTCTAAAACCAGCCTCAAATGACACTCATGCTCCTCGTGGGTTTTCGAATATATGAGAATATCATCTATGAACACAACCATGAACTAATCTAAATAGAGTCTAAAGATCCTATTCATCTAATCCATAAAAATTGCGGGAGCATTCGTCAAACCAAACGACATCACATTGAACTCAAAGTGTCCATACCGAGTTCGAAAGGCGATTTTAGGAATGTCCGAATCTCTAACCCTAATCTGATGGTAACCGGACCGCAAATCAATCTTAGAAAACACTACTGCTCCTTTCAACTGGTCCATAAGATCATCAATCCTAGGCAATAGGTACTTATTCTTTATGGTCACTCGGTTCAACTGCCTATAGTCTATACACATCCTCATGCTTCCATCCTTCTTCTTCACAAATAAGACCAGAGCGCCCCAAGGCGAAGCACTCGGCCTTATAAAACTCTTTTCCAACAGCTCCTCTAACTGGGTTTTCAACTCCGTTAACTCCAAAGGTGACATTCTATACGGGGCTATAGAGATAGGTCCCACTCCAGGAACCAGCTCTATGGAAAACTCTACTTCTCTTTCGGGAGGGAGCTCAGGTATTTCATTCGGAAACACCTCGGGATAGTCTCTCACCACAGGTATCTCACCTAGGTTTTGCTCAAAGTCTACATCGCAGGCGGCTAGGAGAACATATCCTTTAGCTTTCTCCTCACTACAGAAGACCTCTACGGAGTTTAGGTATAACCTCATAGGTTGACTAATGGGTTCGGGAAGAGAAGGAAAAACAACAGTTTGGGTCCCACAGTCTAACAACACACGGTTAGCGTGAAGCCAATCCATGCCTAGAATGATACCTATGTCTTTAAGGGGTAAGCAAATTAAATCTATGATAAATGACCTATTTTCTACAGCAAGATGACAGTTTAAACAACATTTGCAGGTATTAACAGGGCGATTTATAGGGGTAGAAACAATAAGATCAAAGGGAAGTTTAGAGACTCGCAAATTTAAAGACTCGACACTAGCAAGCGAAATGAAAGAATGAGTGGCGCCAGAATCAAAAAGTACAGTTAAGGTTCCACCGTTAAGCTCGCACTTACCTTGAATGAGATCGTTGGACATTCGCGCATCTTTCGCGTTGAGGGTGAAGACCCGTCCTTGGTGTTGAGGTCGGGGATTTTGGTTTGATGATCCTCCATTGGTGCAGTTGTTGGTATAGTGGCCGGGCTTGCCATACTTGAAACAGACCCCTTGCCCAATAAAGCAAGGGCGATTCCCATGATTCTTCCCGCACTGGTGGCAGACATCAGCAGTTGCTGCTCCGGGGTAAGCAGCAGGGGTTCATTGGGGTGCCTTGTTCTTGGCCCCACTTGGTCTTCCATTGTGGTTCCGGGGTCCACCCGGTCCACGGGGTTGATTGTTGTTGAAGTTCCTCGGGCCTTGATGTTGAAACTGCCGTTTTTGGTGTGGCTTAGACTGTTGGTATGCAGGAGCTCTCGATTGTTGTTGTTGCGGTGGTCGAAATTGGTTGGTTTGGTAGGGATGGTAGTGGTTCCTTGAGGGGTACTGCGGTTTGAACCTCGGGGCTTGAGGTCCGAGCCCCTTAGCTCGCTCCGCCCTCGTGCCTTGCATATTCCGTTGTCCTTCTTCAAGGATCCGGCACTTGTTAACTAGAGTTGGGAAGTCTCTGATCTCCATATGGGCCACGGCATAGTTCATCTCCGCCTTCAGACCGGACTCATACTTCACACACTTCCAAACCTCATCGGGGTTCCCTTGGAACACCTGAGAGAACTTGATCAGCTCCTCAAACTTAGCAGTGTATTGGGCTACAGTAGACCCTCCCTGGGTCAACTGCATGAACTCAATGTCCTTCGCGTTCCTCACGGACTCGGGGAAGTACTTCTCGTAGAAGTAGGTCTTGAACAGCTCCCAGTCAATGGGAGTTCCAGAAGCTTCTAGCAAACACTTTGTGCCGTTCCACCAAAACTCGACGTCGGACTTCAGCATGAAAGTAGCAAAGGTGACCTTCTGCTCCTCTGAGCAGGCAACCACAGAGTAGATCTTCTCCAAGTCCTTGATCCATGTAACGCCCTGATTTTTCTGTTAGAGTGAAAATGATCAAAATGCCCCTGAGGTCATTTTCAGCCCGAAATTCGAGGAAAGCCAGTGGGGTAGTACTCGAAGGGCAAACTCAATGTTGGAAGGGGATTAGAAAACTTATGTACCTTCCCGGGATCGAAAATCTCGTTTTTCGAGTTTTCGGGTCAAAATGATCAAAACGCCCCTGCGGTGTTTTACCCGTTTGCAAATGCCGGATGAACCCGAAACTTCTCCAGATGGTTTTAAAAGGAGTTTTTATGTATTCTATGACCTTAGTTTTAATTTTAGAAGTCCCGGGCAAAATTAGTGCAAAATTACGGTTTTGCCCCTAGTTTCATATTTTTACGCATAATCACGCGATTAAGCAAACCTAAGCAATATTAGGCTCTAATCGATGGTTAATTAATTTCCTTAATTAATCTTGAGTCAAAATAATTTATTAAAGTTGATTAGAACCAAAAAGTACTTAATTACAACCTAAAATCATATTTTAATTTTAAGACACCTAGTCATAGAATCTTGAATAGTGTTTTCTCTTTCCAATTCCTTAAATCATGGAATTGTGTTACACATTGTTTATTCATAAATGAGTTTAAAATTCTTTAATGATGTATGAGCACTCCTAACCTTGTCATAAAATTCCTAATACACATGCTTAGTTACCTAAACTTAAGATTAATCACTCCTAACCTTGTACCTAAGCTAACCTACACTTAAACCCACCATTAACACCCAATTACATGATCAAATCATCCTCCCACTCTGCTGTCCCAAGCTGGCCGAAACCCCTCCCTCTCCATATGCATCACATGTTCAATTTTCTAACACTCCAAAGCCATACCTCAAGTCACATACACCATACCTTGTCATATTCTCCATCACACTTGATTTTCCAATGAAATAACCAAGCAAAATAAATTGTTTCCTCCATTTATTTGTGGCTGGAAATGTTCCAGCCATGTTAAGGGTGATTTATTGCAAAATTGAAATTAAAGCTCACTCAAAAACCCATGTCTAAACCCATACTTTGTATCATACACTCCATACTTCAAACCATGCTTCTATGACACAATCAAAGAGATATTTTTCTCTCCCTTGCCCCCTCAAAAGCTATGACCAAACCCTCCCCATTCACTCCTCCATGGTTTTGTTTTTCCATAAATAGGATGCTTGTGATAACCTTGTTGCACCTTGAAGCATTTGCAAAGTTTAGAGTTTTAGAGTTGTCTTGCTAAGCTTTTTCCCTTCTCTCAAAGTTCTAAGAGCTCTTTCTCTTCATCTTCATCCTCTTCATTCTTCCCTCACATAATCACCTCATAACCTCAATCCATCACCTCATAACCTTAAACCATTCTCAAAGCTTTCAAACACTCAACCTCAAACACAACTTCACTCAAAACACATCTCCTTTCCTTTTCTTTTCCTTGGCCGAAATCATCACCACCATCCTAGGAGGTGTTGCTCATCTCATTTTTTATCTTCAAGACCAAGCTTTTATCTTCATCAAAAGGTAGGGACTTGGTTTCAAACTTTATTTTGTTCAAAAAGTGTTTTTCTCTAGCTTTCTCTTGGTTTCTCTTTTTGAAACTTTCTTTGTCTCCTTTTCCTTTGTGTTTCGGCCATGGGGCCTTCATGGTTACATGATGGCTCAATGATGAGGACTCCTAGAAGATGACTATGTGTTCATCTCAAAGGAACCTCTAGAGCTTGAGTTTTTATTTTCCTTGAGTTTCAACTTTATTTACTAACTTGAAATGATCTTTTCTCAATAACACTTTTGTTTCCTCTTATTACATGCTTTCGGTTTCTTTGTTTTCCTTTTCTTTAACATTTCGGTTTCCATTTCCTTTTGATCTTTGAAGCATTGTTTGTTTAACGAAGTTTTATTTTCTTGAGCTTGATGATGATGTTCAAGAACCTCATAGTTCCTTTGAGAACTTGGTTCAAGAACTCTAAAGCTCACTTTGTCATGTGATATGTGTTGGGTTATTATCTTATTAAAGTCTTGAATGAGCTCTAGCTAACCATAAAATAAACCTTGCATCATGTTTATTTTATGCTATGCATTTCATTGTTTACTTTCCTTGCTATCACTAATTATCAAGATAATAAAGGAACTTGCACTATCATGTTTATATTTCAAGCTCTGCATTATCATATTTATATTTCAAGTCCTCACCTAAATATCAAAGATAATAATATATTGCACCACATTTTTATTTTATGCTCTCACTTTACTTTCTAGCAATAACTAAAATAAGTGCATGAGCATGTTTATTTTTATGTCATCACTTTAATGATTCTAGAGCTCAAAGACTTGCCCATTGATATCTCAAACAAAGGTCTAAAACATTTATTTCCTTTGGTTCATATTTCGGCCCTATGAGGCCTTAGTGTTTCCAAGTATTGAAAACTATGTTTTATAATTTTTCTAAACTTATATGAGTATAAGGAATATGTAGAACTAAGTTTTATGAATTTAGGACCTCTTGAGATGAAAATAATATAGCCACTTCCCTCTTAAGTATTTTCATGAGTTTAGATGATAAAAGTGTTCATAAAAGAGTTTTGAAAGTTTTAACAAGGTTCCAAGAGAAACTAGTATTTTATGTGCTTTAGAAACTATGTTCAATGCCTTTAAATGGAGTTTCTATTTCGGTTCTGCCTTGCTATGTTTGACCATTGTATGAGCTGTGTTAATGATGTTAATATGCTTATGTTTGAGTAATAATTATGTTAAGACTCATATGGGAAAGATAGGATAAGTTAGGAACTAGAAAAGAATTAATTTGAGAGTTCTAGATCCCTTAAAGATTTATTTTTCTGGATTCTATCCAGCAAGGTTTAGATTCAATAATCATGGTTTTAAATTAGTTTATATGTGTAGAAATGACTCATAATTGGTTTAGGATTTAATCTTGAAACCTTAGGAGCAAACCGAACTTAGAAAGGGTCATTATTGTGACTTCTAGGTACCCGTAAAGTTAGGATTTTGATTTCTGCACTCTTGAGGTTTAGAGATGTTCTTGACCATAGTGTGAGGTGAGAAATACTTAGTTATAACCTTATAGGTTCCCAAGAGACTAGGTGTTGATGATCAATAACTTAGAATGTGAGGTAAAGATCTAAACCGTAATTTCTAGAACTCCGTAATCACATAAACATAAAGCTGTCCAAATTCTGCTTAGTGCTGTTTGGATTAGTTCTTGAGCATAAAAATTTGTATAACTCATTAGTTGTGAAACTATAGGTGTATAAGAAGTTAAGGATAATGTTAGAACAATTAATTTGCAAGTTTAAGACTCATAAGAATCGAAGTTTAAAACACTATGGGTTATAACATATCAAGTCTATGAGCTTATGAGGGTAATTGTTAGATATGACTATGTGATGATGTTTATGTTATGTGGAAGTTTTATGTGACGATGCATATGTTATGAGAAAGTTTCATGTGATGATATATATGTTATGAAAAATCTATATGAGAATGCATGATAAAAATGAATATGATAAATGATGAGGTATTTATGATTTAATACTTATGAGAACTTAAATGTGACACAACACTGAGACGTGCTTCTCTCGGGTGACACCGATTCGGCCGGGCACCCCCAGGAGGAGACAAATCCGTGAGGGCATGTGTAGATGCAACCTGCCAAAGCGGACAAATTGCGAGGCCCGCGTGGCTAGCAAAGCATTTCAAAGAGGAAATGATCCTAGAGAGGAGATCCTTAGTTTGCCCCCTAGCTCGTACTTTAAAGTCGGGATTATGTTTATGTTTCGCTTATCATAGGATAAGTAAGAACTAGTGACGACTAGTTAAGGTATGAGCTCATAACCTAGAGATGTTTTAGGGTGGCCCCATGAGATGAAAGTTAAAGTTAACAATGTCACATATACTATACTTATGCCAATGTTATAATGTTTCTTAGTTATTCTATTGTTTGGTTCACCTTTATGATGCATTCATATCATTAGATTCTTTTATGCTCAGTTATAAGACGCATTGTAAAATATGACGGACCTTGGATAAAATACCTCTTTAGAAAAACTAACTTAAAAGGAATTTATATGCATGCACACCTTTTTAGAAATAAACCCAAGGTTCCTGAGGATGTGACGATGTCACCTAGGTAGGGATAACCCTACTGAGAATTCTTTTAGAAAGATTCTCACTCCCTCTCTCTTTTCTTCCGTCATATCTTCAGATGGTGACATTTGTACTCTTCATCGACACCCCAGTATGGGAGCTGCACCATGACCCGGCACTCGGGTCATACCATTTTGAGGGTCGCCAGACCGTCGTGAGTATTCATGTTCATGGGGCGACCCTTCGGCGACACCCCACGTCCCGAGCTACCGCTTCACCCCGACTGCTCCTTACCGTCATAACGGGATTTTCGAGCGAGCGAGACCACGCGATGAGCAGATCCTCCGCATGGAGCCCGAGACATCAGCAATACGCGAGTACCCCGAGTATGTGCCGCGTCCCCAGTACTCGAAGACGGACCCATCCGAGGACCCGCCATCCCACATGTACAGTTGGAGCTCCAGTCCCGCTCCCCCACCGATGAGGGCTGGGAGTGAGGAGACGGTAGTCCAGCCGAGGTTGGCTCGTTGGCCATCTATGCGCCCTCGCCGCGGTGGACATGCCCCGATGATGCGCTCGACCACTCCCGCCGAGATTCGTCAGTGGATCGACTCGACCCCACAGTACTCGGACCAGCAGGAGTAGACAGAGGATAGGTAGTAGCTAGTGCATACACGCCACATAGTTGAGGACAAACCTTCTTTTGTATATGAGGTTGTCTACTCTAAGTGCACATGGGTATGGGTGTAGTTTCTCTTGTATTTGCTTTTTATGATTTCCTTGTATTGCACTTCAGTTGTATTCTATTCCATGATGTATGAAATAGTCCTGCCCCTTTGGGTAGGCACGTTATATATATATATATATATATCTATGATTCAGTTGATGTTCCCATGATATGATGTGTTTCTTATGCTTTGCTTATATGTTTCGCTATGCTTCCTCTTAAAGATTCGTGCGTGGCTCTTACTTTGATTTTAAATTCCAAGAAGAAAAATTTTACCCATATTTCCGCTAAGTATTTTCTAAGTAAAAGATGAGACCAAGAGGTAATATTCTAAAGATTAACCTAAGTACATACTAGTAGTCTTGGGTTAAGATTTAGGGTGTTACAATCCACTCATCAGCTTTGTCGGGGTCCATTACCCCTCAGAACACTGGCGGGTTTGCCTTGCGAAACTCGCCGTAGCGGGCTTGCTCAACGTAACACCCTAAATCTTAACCCAAGACTACTAGTATGTCCTTAGGTTAATCTTTAGAATATTACCTCTTGGTCTCATCTTTTAGAAAAATACTTAGCGAAAATATGGGTAAAATTTTTCTTTTTGGAATTTAAAATCAAAGTGAGAGCCACGCACGGAACTTTAAGGAGAATCATAGCGAAATATATAAGCAAAGCATAAGAAACACATCATGTCATGGGAACATCAACTGAATCATAGATATATATATATATATAACGTGCCTACCCAAAAGAGGCAGGACTCTTTGATACATCATGAAGCAAAATACAACTGAAATGCAATACAAGGAAATCATAAAAAGCAAATACAAAGGAAACTACCCCCATACCCATGTGCACCTAAAGGAGACAACCTCATATACAAAAGAAGGTTTGACCTCTGCTATGTGGCGTGTGTGTGCACTAGCTACTACCCCTTCCACCGCGGCGAGGGCGCATAGATGGCCGTCGAGCCAACCTCGGCTGGACCACCGTCTCCTCACTCCCGACCCTCATCGGTGGAGGAGCGGGGCTGAGCTCCAAGCTGTACATATGGGATGGCGGGTCCTCGGATGGGTCCGTCTCCAGTCTTGAGGCGCGGCACATACTGGGGGTACTCGCGTACTGCTGATGTCTCGGGCTCCATGCGGAGGATCTGCTCATCGCGTGGTCTCGCTCGCTCAAAAATCCCGTTATGACCGGTAGGAAGCGATCGGGGGTGAAGCGGTAGCTCGGAGACGAATGGCGAAGGGTCGTCCCATGAACATGTATACTCCGACGGTCTGGCGACCCTCAAAATGGTATGACCCAAGTGCCGGGTCATGGTGCAGCTCCCATACCGGGGTGTCGACGAAGAGTACAAACGTCGCCATCTGAAGATATGACGGAAGAAAAGAGAGAGGGAATGAGAATCTTTCTAAAAGAATTCTCAGTAGGGTTATCCCTACCTAGGTGTCATCGTCACATCCTCAGGAACCTTGGGTTTATTTCTAAAAGGTGTGCATGCATATAAATTCCTTTTAAGTTGATTTTCCAAGGAGGTATTTTATCCAAGGTCCGTCATATTTTATAATGCGTCTTTATAACTTAAGCGGAAATATACTAATGATATGAATGCATCATAAGATAAACCCAACAATAGAATAACTAGGAAACATTATAACATTGGCATAAGTATAGTTTATGTGACATTGTTAACTTTAACTTTCATCTCATGGGGCCGCCCTAAAACTTCTCTAGGTTATGAGCTCATACCTTAACTAGTCGTCACTAGCTCTTACTTATCCTATGATAGCGTAACATAATCCCGACTTAAAGTATGGGCTAGGGGGCAAATTAAGGATCTCCTTTCTAGGATCATTTCCTCTTTGAAACGCTTTGCTAGCCACGTGGGCCTCGCAATTTGTCCGCTTTGGCAGGCTGCATCTACACATACCCTCACGGATTTGTCTCCTCCTAGGGGTGCTCGGCCGAACCGGTGTCACCCAGGAGAAGCGCGTCTCAGTGTCGTGTCACATTTATATTCTCATAAGTATTAAATTACAATTACCTCATCATTTATCATATTCATTTTTATCATGCATTCTCATATAGCTTTTTCTCATAACATATATATCATCACATGAAACTTTCTCATAACATTCGTCACATAAAACTTTCACACAAACATCATCACATAGTCATATTTAACAATCATCCCCATAAGCTCATAGACATGTTATGTTATAACTCATAGTGTTTTAAACTTTGATTCTTATGAGTCTTAAACTTGCAAATTAATTGTTCTATCATTATCCTTAACTTCTTTATACGCCTATAGTTTGACAATTAATGAGTTATACAAATTTTATGCTCAAGAACTAATCCAAATAGCACTAAGCAGAATTTGGACAGCTTTATGTTTATGTGATTACGGAGTTCTAGAAATTACGGTTTAGATCTTTATCTCACTTTCTAAGTTATTGATCATCAACACCTAGTCTCTTGGGAACCTATAAGGTTATAACTAAGTATTTCTCACCTCACCCTATGGTCAAGAACATCTCTAAACCTCAAGAGTGCAGAAATCAAAGTACTAACTTTACGGGTACCTAGAAGTCATAATAATGACCCTTTCAAAGTTCGGTTTGCTCCTAAGGTTTCAAGATTAAGTCCTAAACCAATTATGAGTCATTCCTACACATATAAACTAATTTAAAACCATGGTTATTGAATCTAAACCTTGCTGGACAGAATCCAAAAAAATAAATCTTTAAGGGATCTAGAACTCTCAAATTAATTCTTTTCTAGTTCCTAACTTATCCTATCTTTCACATATGAGTCTTAACATAATTATTACCCAAACATAAGCATATTAACATCATTAACACAGCTCATGCAGTGGCCAAACATGGCAAGGCAGAACCGAAACAGAAACTCCATTTAAAGGCATTGAATCATAGTTTCTAAAGCACATAAAATACTAGTTTCTCTTGGAACCTTATTAAAACCTTCAAAACTCTTTTATGAACACTTTTATCATCTAAACTTATGAAAATACTTAATAGGGCAGTGGCTATATTATTTTCATCTCAAGAGGTCCTAAATTCATAATACTTAGTTCTATACATTCCTTATACTCATATAAGTTTAGAAAAAGTATAAAACATAGTTTTCAATACTTGAAAACATTAAGGCCTCATAGGGCCCAAATATGGACCATAGGAAATAAATGTTTTAGACCTTTGTTTGAGATATCATTGGGCAAGTCTTTGAGCTCTAGAATCATTAAAGTGATGACATAAAAATAAACATGCTCATGCACTTATTTTAGTTATTGCTAGAAAGTAAAGTGAGAGCATAAAATAAATATGTGGTGCAATATATTATTATCTTTGATATTTAGGTGAGGACTTGAAATATAAATATGATAATGCAAAGCTTGAAACATAAACATGATAATGCAAGTTCATTCATTATCTTGGGATTTAGTGATAGCAAAGAAATAAACATGATATGCATAGCTTAAAGTAAACATGATGCAAGTTTCATTTTTATGTTTAACTAGAGCTCATTTAAGACTTTAACAAGATAATAACCCTATACCATATCTCAAAGATCACAACACAAGAATCGAAAATCATATAAAAGAGAAAGAAAGTGAAACTACATCAAGTTCTTTATTAAGTACCCAAAACCCCTATCTAGAGACAAATCTCTAGAGCGTGCCGGCCAACTTTAAGGTTGACAAGGGTAGGCTTGGGCTTTTAGAAATCCTTAGATTAATTTTCTTAAGTTGGAAAACCATGTGAGCTAGATAACATATAGATGAAGTTGTAAGAAAGGCAAAACTCAAGCTTTAGAGGTTTCTTTGAGATGAACACAATGTCATCATCTAGAAACTCTCATCATCAAGCTATCATGCTCAAATCAAGGCCTCATGGCCGAAAATGAAAAGGAAAGGAAAGACAAAGGAAAGTTCAAAAGAATCCAAGAGAAAACTAGAGAAAAACACTTTCTTGAACAAAATAAAGTTTGAAAACAAATCCCTACCTAGTGATGAAGATAAAAGCTTGATCTTGAAGATGGAAATGAGATGAGCAACACCTCCTAGGATGGTGGTGATGATTTGACCAAGGAAAGGAAAAGGAAAGGAGATGTGTTTTGAGTGAAGTTGTGTTTGAGGTTGAGTGTTTGAAAGCTTTGAGAATGGTTTAAGGTTATGAGGTGATGGATTAAGGTTATGAGGTGATTATGTGATGGAAGAATGAAGAGGATGAAGATGAAGAGAAAGAGCTCTTAGAACTTTGAGAGAAGGAAAAAGCTTAGTAAGACAACTCTAGAACTCTAAACTTTGCAAATGCTTCAAGGTGCAACAAGGCTAACACAAGCATCCTATTTATAGAAAAACAAAACCATGGAGCTCACATTGGGAGGGTGTGGCCGTGTGGTTTGGAGGGAAAAGGAAGAGAAAAATATCTCTTACGCAAGGTCATTCAAGCATGGTTGAAGTATGGAAGCTATGCTACAAAGTATGGCTTGATGTGAGTTAATTTCCTATCACATTTTTATGAATTTAGGCTTCTAGAAATAATGCATGGCTGGAACTTTTCCAGCCACAATTAAATGGGAAAAATGGGTTGTTTTAATTATTTATTCATGTGGAAATCCAAGCTTGATTGAAAGTTATGACAAGGTATAGTGTATGTGACTTGAGGTATGGCCTTGGAGTGTTGAAAAATTGAACATGTGATGCATATGGAGGAGGTGAGGCTTCGGCCAGCTTGGGACAGCAGAGTGGGAGGATGGTTTGACCATTTAATTGTGTGTTAATGATAGGTTTAGATGTGTATTAGCTTAGGTACAAGGTTAGGAATGATTAAGCTTAAGTTTAGGTAACTAAGAATGTGATTTAGGGAGTTTATGACAAGTTTAGGAGTGCTCATACATCATTAAATAATTTAAAACTCATTTATGAATAAACAATGTGTAACACAATTCCATGATTTAAGGAATTGGAAAGAAAACACTATTCAAGATTCTATGACTAGGTGTCATAAAATTAAAATATGATTTTAGGTTGTAATTGAGTACTTTTTGGTTCTAATCAACTTTAATAAATTATTTTGACTCTAGATTAATTAAGAAATTAATTAACCTTCGATTAGAGCCTAATATTGCTTAGGTTTGCTTAATCGTGTGATTGCGTAAAAATCTGAAACTAGGGGCAAAGCGTAATTTTGCACTAATTTTGCCGGGACTTCAAAAATTAAAACTGAGGTCATAGAATACATAAAAACGCATTTTAAAACCATCTGGAGAAGTTTCGGGTTCATCCGGCACTTGCAAGCGGGTAAAACACCACAGGGGCGTTTTGGTCATTTTGACTAAAATTCAAAAACGAGATTTTCGATCAGAAGTACATAAGTTTTCTAATCCTTCCAACATTGAGTTTGCCCTTCGAGTACTGCCGCACTGGCTTTCCTCGGTCAATGAAAATGACCTCAGGGGCATTTTGGTCATTTTCACTCTAACAGAAAATCGGGGCGTTACACTCAACCACCTCAGCAGCAGGGGGAGTAGGGGGAACAGGAACAACATTCGCTTGTTGATCTATCCGGTTGAACATCCGTTCCATGGCTTGCGCCATGCGACGGACAGCAGCAGAAGTTTTGTTCTCTCGATCAGCATCGGGCGTAGTTGTAACGCCCCGATTTTCTGTTAGAGTGAAAATGACCAAAATGCCCCTGAGGTCATTTTCAGCCCGGAATTCGAGGAAAGCCAGTGCGGCAGTACTCGAAGGGCAAACTCAATGTTGGAAGGGGATTAGAAAACTTATGTACCTTCCCGGGATCGAAAATCTCGTTGAAGTTTTGGTCAAAATGACCAAAACGCCTGTGGTGTTTTACCCGTTTGCAAGTGCGGATGAACCCAAACTTCTCCAGATGGTTTTAAAAGGCGTTTTTATGTATTCTATGACCTCAGTTTTAATTTTTGAAGTCCCGGGCAAAATTAGTGCAAAATTACGGTTTTGCCCCTAGTTTCGTACTCTTACGCTTAATCACACGATTAAGCAAACCTAAGCAATATTAGGCTCTAATCGAAGGTTAATTAATTTCCTTAATTAATCTAGAGTCAAAATAATTTATTAAAGTTGATTAAAACCAAAGAGTACTTAATTACAACCTAAAATCATATTTTAATTTTATGACACCTAGTCATAGAATCTTGAATAGTGTTTTCTCTTTCCAATTCCTTAAATCATGGAATTGTGTTACACATTGTTTATTCATAAATGAGTTTTAAATTCTTTAATGTTGTATGAGCACTCCTAAACTTGTCATAAACACCCTAAATCACATTCTTAGTTACCTAAACTTAAGCTTAATCATTCCTAACCTTGTACCTAAGCTAATACACATCTAAACCTACCATTAACACACAATTAAATGGTCAAACTCACCTCCTCCCTTGCTGAACCAGACCAGGCCGTGAACCCTCTCCTCCATTATGCATCACATGTTCAATTTTTCAACACTCCAAGGCCATACCTCAAGTCACATACACTATACCTTGTCATAACTTTCAATCAAGCTTGAATTTCCACATGAATAAATAATTAAAACAACCCATTTCTCCCATTTAATTGTGGCTGGAAAAGTTCCAGCCATGCATTATTTCTAGAAGCCTAAATTCATAAAAATGTGATAGGAAATTAACTCACATCAAGCCATACTTTGTAGCATAGCTTCCATACTTCAACCATGCTTGAATGACCTTGTGTAAGAGATATTTTTCTCTTCCTTTTCCCTCCAAACCACACGGCCACACCCTCCCAATGTGAGCTCCATGGTTTTGTTTTTCTATAAATAGGATGCTTGTGTTAGCCTTGTTACACTTTGAAGCATTTGCAAAGTTTAGAGTTTTAGAGTTGTCTTGCTAGTCTTTCCTTTTTCTCTCAAAGTTCCAAGAGTGTTCTTCCTTTCTTTTCATCTTTATCTTCTTCATCTCTTCATCTCATCATCACCTCTCAACCATCAAACACCACCCCAAAACCTTGAACCATCATCAAACCTCTCAAACACCACACCTCAAACACAACTCCACTTGAAACACATTTTCTTTCTTTTCTCTCATCAAGGCCGAATCATCATCACCATCCTAGGAGGTGTTGCTCATCTCATTTCCATCTTCAAGTTCAAGCTTTTATCTTCATCAAAAGGTAGGGATTTGTTTTCAAACTTTATTTTGCTCAAGAAAGTGTTTTTCTCTAGTTTTCTCTTGGATTCTTCTTGAACTTTCCTTTGTCTTTCCTTTCCTTTTCATTTTCGGCCATGAGGCCTTGATTTGAGCATGATAGCTTGATGATGAGAGTTTCTAGATGATGACATTGTGTTCATCTCAAAGAAACCTCTAAAGCTTGAGTTTTCCTTTTCTTACAACTTCATCTATATGTTATCTAGCTCACATGGTTTTCCAACTTAAGAAAATTAATCTAAGGATTTCTAAAAGCCCAAGCCTACCCTTGTCAACCTTAAAGTTGGCCGGCACGCTCTAGAGATTTGTCTCTAGATAGGGGTTTTGGGTACTTAATAAAGAACTTGATGTAGTTTCACTTCCTTTCTCTTTTATATGATTTTCGATTCTTGTGTTGTGATCCTTGAGATATTGTATAGGGTTATTATCTTGTTAAAGTCTTAAATGAGCTCTAGTTAAACATAAAAATGAAACTTGCATCATGTTTACTTTAAGCTATGCATATCATGTTTATTTCTTTGCTATCACTAAATCCCAAGATAATGAATGAACTTGCATTATCATGTTTATGTTTCAAGCTTTGCATTATCATATTTATATTTCAAGTCCTCACTTAAATATCAAAGATAATAATATATTGCACCACATATTTATTTTATGCTCTCACTTTACTTTCTAGCAATAACTAAAATAAGTGCATGAGCATGTTTATTTTTATGTCATCACTTTAATGATTCTAGAGCTCAAAGACTTGCCCAATGATATCTCAAACAAAGGTCTAAAACATTTATTTCCTATGGTCCATATTTCGGCCCTATGAGGCCTTAATGTTTTCAAGTATTGAAAACTATGTTTTATACTTTTTCTAAACTTATATGAGTATAAGGAATGTGTAGAACTAAGTGGTATGAATTTAGGACCTCTTGAGATGAAAATAATATAGCCACTGCCCTATTAAGTATTTTCATGAGTTTAGATGATAAAAGTGTTCATAAAAGAGTTTTGAAGGTTTTAATAAGGTTCCAAGAGAAACTAGTATTTTATGTGCTTTAGAAACTATGATTCAATGCCTTTAAATGGAGTTGTTGTTTTGGTTCTGCCTTGCTATGTTTGGCCACTGTATGAGCTGTGTTAATGATGTTAATATGCTTATGTTTGGGTAATAATTATGTTAAGACTCATATGTGAAAGATAGGATAAGTTAGGAACTAGAAAAGAATTAATTTGAGAGTTCTAGATCCCTTAAAGATTTATTTTTCTGGATTCTGTCCAGCAAGGTTTAGATTCAATAATCATGGTTTTAAATTAGTTTATATGTGTAGGAATGACTCATAATTGGTTTAGGACTTAATCTTGAAACCTTAGGAGCAAACCGAACTTAGAAAGGGTCATTATTGTGACTTCTAGGTACCCGTAAAGTTAGTATTTTGATTTCTGCACTCTTGAGGTTTAGAGATGTTCTTGACCATAGGGTGAGGTGAGAAATACTTAGTTATAACCTTGTAGGTTGCCAGAGACTAGGTGTTGATGATCAATAACTTAGAAAGTGAGATAAAGATCTAAACCGTAATTTCTAGAACTCCGTGAATCACTTAAACATAAAGTTGTCCAAATTCCGCTTAGTGCTATTTGGATTAGTTCTTAAGCATGAGATTTGTATAACTCATAAATTGTCAAACTATAGGTGTATAAAGAAGTTAAGAATAATTAATTTGCAAGTTTAAGACTCATAATAATCAAGTTTAAAGCACTATGAGATATAACATAACATGTCTATGAGCCTATGGGGATGATTGTTAAATATGACTATGTGATGATGTTTGTGTGAAAGTTTTATGTGACGAATGTTATGAGAAAGTTTCATGTGATGATATATATGTTATGAAAAAGCTACATGAGAATGCATGATAAAAATGAATATGATAAATGATGAGGTAATTGTGATGTAATACTTATGAAAATATAAATGTGACACGACACTGAGACGCTTCTCTGGGTGACACCGGTTCGGCCGAGCACCCCAGGAGGAGACAAATCCGTGAGGGTATGTGTAGATGCAGCCTGCCAAAGCGGACAAATTGCGAGGCCCACGTGGCTAGCAAAGCGTTTCAAAGAGGAAATGATCCTAGAAAGGAGATCCTTAATTTGCCCCCTAGCCCGTACTTTAAGTCGGGATTATGTTACGCTTATCATAGGATAAGTAAGAGCTAGTGACGACTAGTTAAGGTATGAGCTCATAACCTAGAGAAGTTTTAGGCGGCCCCATGAGATGAAAGTTAAAGTTGACAATGTCACATAAACTTTACTTATGTCAATGTTATAATGTTTCCTAGTTATTCTATTGTTTGGTTTACCTTATGATGCATTCATATCATTAGTATATTTACTTAAGTTATAAAGACGCATTATAAAATATGATGGACCTTGGATAAAATACCTCTTTGGGAAACCCACTTAAAAGGAACTTATATGCATGCACACCTTTTAGAAATAAACCCAAGGTTCCCGAGGATGTGACGATGACACCTAGGTAGGGATAACCCTATCGAGAATTCTTTTAGAAAGATTCTCATTCCCTCTCTCTTTTCTTCCGTCATATCTTCGGATGGCGGCGTTTGTACTCTTAAATCGACACCCGGTATGGGAGCTGCACCATGACCCGGCACTCGGGTCATATCATTTTGAGGGTCGCTGCACGAGTATTCATGTTCATGGGACGACCCTTCGCCAAGACTTCGCCCCGAGCTACCGCTTCACCCCCGATCGCTTCCTTATCGCCATAACGGGATTTTTGAGCGAGCGAGGCCACGCGATGAGCGTATCCTCCGCATGGAGCCGAGACGTCGGTATGCGCGAGTACCCCGAGTATGTACCGCGTCCCAAGACTTCGGAGACGGACCCATCCGAGGACCCGCCATCCCACATGTGCGGTTGGAGCTCGGTCCGGCTCCTCCACCGATGAGGGTGGAGGAGGGAGACGGTGGTCCAAATTGAGGTTGGCTCGACGGCCATCTATGCGCCCTCGCCGCGGTGGACATGCCCCGATGATGCACTCGACCACTCCCGCCGAGATTCGTCAGTGGATCGATTCGACCCCGCAGTACTCGGACCGAGGAGTAGTCATAGGAGGGGTAGTAGTTAGTGCACACACACGCCACATAGTAGAGGACAAACCTTCTTTTTGTATATGAGGTTGTCTCCTTTAGGTGCACATGGGTATGGGGTAGTTTCTCTTGTATTCGCCTTTATGATTTCCTTGTATTGCATTTCAGTTGTATTTTGCTTCATGATGTATCAAATAGTCCTGCCTCTTTGGGTAGGCACGTTATATATATATATATCTATGTTTCAGTTGATGTTTCCATGACATGATGTGTTTCTTATGCTTTGCTTATATGTTTTGCTATGTTGCCCCTTAAAGTTTCGCGCGTGGCTCTCACTTTGATTTTTAAAAGAAAAATTTTACAGTATTTCCACTAAGTATTTTCCAAAGGATGAGACCAAGAGGTAATATTCTAAAAATTAACCTAAGGACATACTAGTAGTCTTGGGTTAAGATTTAGGGTGTTACATTATGGTATCAGAGCAGTTCGATTCTCATGGAGCACGAGGATTGGGTGACTATGCTTTATAAGCATAATAACGATAGTTATGTCATGTATAGTGCTTGATAGAGATAAGTGTAGGACTAGAGATGCATGACTTACATTGGTTGCAAGTGCCATGGTAACTAGCTCATTTTGCATGGATATTGAGCACGATCAACTTGATGTTCATTGTTTCATGTGTATAGGGACCAATGGCACAATGACGACGGCCTAGGACTACACCCGATGTTGAACAAGATGATACAAGCTGCTGCTGGTCCGTCGCATGGCGCAAGCCATGGAGCGAATGTTCGACCGAATGGATCAACAAGCGAATGCTGCTCCTGCCCCCTCCTCCTCCCCTGCCGCGAGATGGTGGAACAAGTCCGCCGGCGAAGTTCCGCAAAGGCGAACCCGCCAGTTGTTCCGAGGGGTAATGGACCCGACAAGGCCGATGAGTGGATCAAAGACATGGAGAAGATCTACTCTGTTGTTACACCTTTCGGAGGAGCAGAAGGTCACATTCTTGCTTTCATCTTTGAAGTCCGACGCCGATTTGAGTTCTGGTGGAAATCCGCAGACGAGGCATCTGCTAGAAGCCTCTGGAACTCCCATTGGTGGGAGCTGTTTCAAGACTTACTTCTATGAAAGTACTTTACGGAGTCCGTGAGGAACGAAGGGCGTTGAGTTCATGCGATTAACCCAAGGAGGGTCTCTGTAGCTCAATACACTGCGAAGTTTGAGGAGCTAATCAAGTTCTCTCGGGTGTTCCAAGGGAACCCCGATGAAGTTTGGAAGTGTGGGAAGTATGAGGCCGGTGCAAGGCGAGAGATGAACTACTGTTGTGGCCCATATGGAGATCAGAGACTTCCCGACCCTGGTCAACAAGTGCCGGATACTTGAAGAAGGACAGAGAAAGATTCAAATCACAAGGGCGGAGCGAGCTAAGGGGCTCGGACCTCAAGCCCCGAAGTTCAAACCGCAGTACCCGTCGAGGAATCACTACAACCCCTACCAGTCCAACCAGTTCCGACAACAACAACAACCGCCAAGAGCTCCTGCTCACCAACAATCCAAACAACACCAAAGGCCGCCATTTCAACATCAAGGCCCGAGGAATTTCAATAATCAACCCCGTGGACCGGGTGGACCCCGAAACCACAATGGAGGACCAAGTGGAGCCAAGAACAAGGCACCACAAACCCCTGCTGCTTACCCCGGAGCAACATCTGCTGACGTCTGCCCACAATGCGGGAAGAACCACGGGAATCGCCCATGCTTAGCCGGTCAGAATGTATGTTTCAAGTGTGGCAAGCCTGGCCACTATGCAAAGGACTGCACCGGACAAGGGACATCGAACCAAAACCCCCGACCACAATGCAGGAAGGGTCTTTACCCTTAACTTGGAAGACGCCAAGAAGTCCAAAGATCTCATCGAAGGTATGTGCGAAGTAAATGGTAAAGCCTTAACTGTACTATATTACTCTGGTGCTACCCATTCTTTCATTTCACTTGCTAGTGTCGAGTCCTTAAATCTAAAAGTCTCTAAACTTCCCTTCGATCTTATTGTTTCTACTCCTACAAATCGCCCTGTTAATACTTGCCGTTGTTGTTTAAACTGTCATCTTGTTGTAGAAAATAGGTCTTTTATCATAGATTTAATTTGTTTACCCTTGAAAGACATAGGCATTATCTTAGGCATGAGCGGCTTCACCCCAATCGTGTGATGTTAGATTGTGGAACCCAAACCGTAGTTTTCCCTTCTCCTCCCGAAAACATCACTCAACCCATTAATTTTGTACCTAAATTCCGTGAGGTCTTACGTGAGTGGGAAGAAAACTAAGGGATATGTTCTCCTAACCTTTGTGATGTAGACTTGGAGCAAAACCTAGGTGAGATACCTGTGGTGAGAGACTATCCCGAGGTGTTTCCGGAAGAAATACCCAGTTCCCTCCCGAAAGAGAAGTGGAGTTCTCCATAGAGTTGGTTCTGGGACAGGACCAATCTCTATAGCCCCGTATAGGATGTCACCCTCGGAGTTAGCGAGTTGAAAACCCAGTTAGAGGAGTTGTTAGAAAAAGAGTTTTATAAGGCCGAAGTGCTTCACCTTGGGGCGCTCCGGTCTTATTTGTGAAGAAAAAGGGCGAAGCATGAGGATGTGTATAGACTATAGGCGAGTTGAACCAAGTAACCATAAAGAATAAATACCCATTGCCTAGGATTGATGATCTTATGGACCAATTGAAAGGAGCTTGATAGTGTTTTCTAAGATTGATTTAAGGTCCGGTTACCATCAGATTAGGGTGAGAGATTCGGATATTCCTAAAACCGCCTTTCGTACTCGGTATGGACACTTTGAGTTCAATGTAATGTCGTTTGGTTTGTGAATGCTCCCATGATTTTTATGGATTACATGAATAGGATCTTTAGACCCTATTTAGATCGATTAAGTGGTTGTGTTCATAGATGATATTCTCATCTATTCGAAAACCCACGAGGAGCATGAGCGTCATTTAAGGTTGGTTTTAGAGGTATTAAAGGAGAAGAAGTTATACGCTAAGTTGTCTAAGTGTGAATTTTGGTTAGAGGAGGTAAAGTTCCTAGGACATGTTGTGTCAAAAGGTGGCATAGCTGTCGACCCAAGTAAGATAGAGGTTGTAATGAATTGGGATAGACCAACCTCTGTAACTGAGATTAGAAGCTTTTTGGGTTTAGCTGGATATTACCGTAGGTTCATTAAAGGATTTTCCCGATTAGCCCTACCCTTAACCAAGCTCACTAGGAAGAATGCCCTGCTTGAGTGGAGCCTGAGTGTGAAAAGAGTTTCCTAGAGCTTAAGGAAAAGCTCACCTCAACCCCGCTTTTAGTTTTACCTCGACCCCAATGTACCCTTTGAGGTATATTGCGATGCTTCAGCAAGGGTTTAGGTTGTGTGTTGATGCAAAACAGGCAAGTGGTAGCCTATGCGTCCAGGCAACTCAAGCCTCATGAGGTAACCTACCCCACCCATGACCTTGAACTAGCAGCCATCGTGTTCGCTCTAAAGATGTGGAGACACCACTTGTATGGTGTGAGGTTTGAAGTTTTCTCCGATCATAAGAGTCTCAAGCATCTCTTTGATCAAAGGAGTTGAATATGAGGCAAAGGAGATGGATGGAATTCCTCAAGGACTACGATTTTGGTTTAAATTACCACCCGGCAAGGCTAATGTAGTAGCCGACGCCTTGAGCCAAACTCGTTACGTCAGCCAAGTATGATGGTTAATGAAGTTGGGTTAATAGAGCAATTTAGGAATATGAATCTTGGAATGTCTATAACGGAGAATGGCATCGTGATGAGTCATCTCACGGTGACCATGGGTTTAAGCAAAGGATTATGCTTGCCCAAAGAGAAAATGAGGACTTTATGGAGACAATCGAGGCGATAAAAGGCTGGAAAGTTGAAAGGTTTTGTCTGAGGCCCACTGGTTATGGAGGTTCGAGGCGAATCTGTGTGCCACAAGATGGTGACCTCGAGAGAAGATCTTGGAGGAGGCTCACAAGAGCCATTTTGCCATCCATCCTGGTACTACAAAGATGTATCGGGACTTAAAGAGGATGTTTTGGTGGCGGATTAAAGAAAGGATGTGGTCGCTGGGTGAGTAAGTGTTTGGTCCGCCAAAAGGTCAAGATCGAACACCAAAACCTTCCGGCATGTTGCAACCCCTGTCGATCCCCAGAGTGGAAATGGGAGAGTATATCAATGGACTTCGTGACGGGATTGCCAAAGACCCAAGGCCCACGATGCCGTATGGGTAATCATGGATCGACTAACTAAGTCGGCTCACTTTCTACCTATTCGAGTCAATGCACTCGTTGGATAAGTTGGCCCGACTTTACATCCAAGAAATAGTAAGGTTGCATGGAGTACCATCGACGATAATCTCGGATCGAGATCCGCGGTTTACGCCACGTTTTTGGGAGCCTTTCAAAAGGCGTTTGGTTCCAAGTTGTGCCTAAGCACCGCTTACCACCCACAAGCGGATGGTCGATCCGAGAGGACAATCCAAACCCTAGAGGATATCTTTGAGAGCTTGTGTCTTAGACCAAAAGGAAGTTGGGATAAGTACATGCCTTTGATCGAGTTTGCGTGATAACAACAGCTTATCACGCAAGCATCGATATGGCACCGTCTGAGGCATTATACGGAAGGAAGTGCCAATCACCCTTGTGTTGGTACGTGCCCTGAGAGCAAAGTGTCTTAGGACCTGAGGTAGTGAGGGAAACGACGAGCAAATCAAGAAGATCAAGGATAGAATCTTAACCGCTCAAAGTCGGCAGAAAAGCTACCCAGCGGACAAAGGCGCAAGCCCTTGGAGTTCCAAGAGGGAGAACATGTATTTCTAAGAATCACCCCACTACGGGAATAGGGAGAGCCATGAAAGTTAAAAAGTTGAGTCCTCGATTTCGGTCCTTTTGAAATTCTTCAAAGAGTCGGATCCGTAGCTTACAAAATAGCCTTACCACCCAATCTGTCAAACCTTCATGATGTCTTTCACGTCTCCCAGTTACGTAAATATGAGTCCGACCCTAGCCATGTCCTAGAACCAGAGCATGTACAGTTAAGGGAGGACCTCACTTTCAATGTACCGCCTACGAGAATAGTGGATCACGGAGTCAAGCTTAAGGAGCAAGTCCGTTCCTTTGGTAAAAGTGGCGTGGGGACAAGGCAAGTCAGGAAGAATACACGTGGGAACTAGAGTCAGAGAGATGAAGTCCAAATATCCGTAGCTTTTCTAAGGCAATTTGAGGGCTAAATTCTTTTTAAGGAGGAGTAATGTAACTTAGATTTTCGTTAGAGTGAAAATGACCAAAATGCCCTGAGGTCATTTTCACCGGAATTCGAGCAAAGCCAGTGCGGCAGTACTCGAAGGGCAAACTCAATGTTGGAAGGGGATTAGAAAACTTATGTACCTTCCCGGGATCGAAAATCTCGTTTTTCGAGTTTTCGGGTCAAAATGACCAAAACGCCTACGTGGTGTTTTTACCCGCTTGCAAGTGCCTGGATGAACCCAAACTTCTCCAGATGGTTTTAAAAGGCGTTTTTATGTATTCTATGACCTCAGTTTTAATTTTTGAAGTCCCGGCCAAAATTAGTGCAAAATTACGGTTTTGCCCCTAGTTTCGTACTCTTACGCTTAATCACACGATTAAGCAAACCTAAGCAATATTAGGCTCTAATCGAAGGTTAATTAATTTCCTTAATTAATCTAGAGTCAAAATAATTTATTAAAGTTGATTAAAACCAAAAAGTACTTAATTACAACCTAAAATCATATTTTAATTTTATGACACCTAGTCATAGAATCTTGAATAGTGTTTTCTCTTTCCAATTCCTTAAATCATGGAATTGTGTTACACATTGTTTATTCATAAATGAGTTTTAAATTCTTTAATGTTGTATGAGCACTCCTAAACTTGTCATAAACACCCTAAATCACATTCTTAGTTACCTAAACTTAAGCTTAATCATTCCTAACCTTGTACCTAAGCTAATACACATCTAAACCTACCATTAACACACAATTAAATGGTCAAACTCACCTCCTCCCTTGCTGAACCAGACCAGGCCGTGAACCCTCTCCTCCATTATGCATCACATGTTCAATTTTTCAACACTCCAAGGCCATACCTCAAGTCACATACACTATACCTTGTCATAACTTTCAATCAAGCTTGAATTTCCACATGAATAAATAATTAAAACAACCCATTTCTCCCATTTAATTGTGGCTGGAAAAGTTCCAGCCATGCATTATTTCTAGAAGCCTAAATTCATAAAAATGTGATAGGAAATTAACTCACATCAAGCCATACTTTGTAGCATAGCTTCCATACTTCAAACCATGCTTGAATGACCTTGTGTAAGAGATATTTTTCTCTTCCTTTTCCCTCCAAACCACACGGCCACACCCTCCCAATGTGAGCTCCATGGTTTTGTTTTTCTATAAATAGGATGCTTGTGTTAGCCTTGTTACACTTTGAAGCATTTGCAAAGTTTAGAGTTTTAGAGTTGTCTTGCTAGTCTTTCCTTTTTCTCTCAAAGTTCCAAGAGTGTTCTTCCTTTCTTTTCATCTTTATCTTCTTCATCTCTTCATCTCATCATCACCTCTCAACCATCAAACACCACCCCAAAACCTTGAACCATCATCAAACCTCTCAAACACCACACCTCAAACACAACTCCACTTGAAACACATTTTCTTTCTTTTTCTCTCATCAAGGTCGAATCATCATCACCATCCTAGGAGGTGTTGCTCATCTCATTTCCATCTTCAAGTTCAAGCTTTTATCTTCATCAAAAGGTAGGGATTTGTTTTCAAACTTTATTTTGCTCAAGAAAGTGTTTTTCTCTAGTTTTCTCTTGGATTCTTTTTGAACTTTCCTTTGTCTTTCCTTTCCTTTTCATTTTCGGCCATGAGGCCTTGATTTGAGCATGATAGCTTGATGATGAGAGTTTCTAGATGATGACATTGTGTTCATCTCAAAGAAACCTCTAAAGCTTGAGTTTTCCTTTTTCTTACAACTTCATCTATATGTTATCTAGCTCACATGGTTTTCCAACTTAAGAAAATTAATCTAAGGATTTCTAAAAGCCCAAGCCTACCCTTGTCAACCTTAAAGTTGGCGCACGCTCTAGAGATTTGTCTCTAGATAGGGTTTTGGGTACTTAATAAAGAACTTGATGTAGTTTCACTTTTATTTCTCTTTTATATGATTTTCGATTCTTGTGTTATGATCCTTGAGATATTGTATAGGGTTATTATCTTGTTAAAGTCTTAAATGAGCTCTAGTTAAACATAAAAATGAAACTTGCATCATGTTTACTTTAAGCTATGCATATCATGTTTATTTCTTTGCTATCACTAAATCCCAAGATAATGAATGAACTTGCATTATCATGTTTATGTTTCAAGCTTTGCATTATCATATTTATATTTCAAGTCCTCACTTAAATATCAAAGATAATAATATATTGCACCACATATTTATTTTATGCTCTCACTTTACTTTCTAGCAATAACTAAAATAAGTGCATGAGCATGTTTATTTTTATGTCATCACTTTAATGATTCTAGAGCTCAAAGACTTGCCCAATGATATCTCAAACAAAGGTCTAAAACATTTATTTCCTATGGTCCATATTTCGCCCTATGAGGCCTTAATGTTTTCAAGTATTGAAAACTATGTTTTATACTTTTTCTAAACTTATATGAGTATAAGGAATGTGTAGAACTAAGTGGTATGAATTTAGGACCTCTTGAGATGAAAATAATATAGCCACTGCCCTATTAAGTATTTTCATGAGTTTAGATGATAAAAGTGTTCATAAAAGAGTTTTGAAGGTTTTAATAAGGTTCCAAGAGAAACTAGTATTTTATGTGCTTTAGAAACTATGATTCAATGCCTTTAAATGGAGTTGTTGTTTCGGTTCTGCCTTGCTATGTTTGGCCACTGTATGAGCTGTGTTAATGATGTTAATATGCTTATGTTTGGGTAATAATTATGTTAAGACTCATATGTGAAAGATAGGATAAGTTAGGAACTAGAAAAGAATTAATTTGAGAGTTCTAGATCCCTTAAAGATTTATTTTTCTGGATTCTGTCCAGCAAGGTTTAGATTCAATAATCATGGTTTTAAATTAGTTTATATGTGTAGGAATGACTCATAATTGGTTTAGGACTTAATCTTGAAACCTTAGGAGCAAACCGAACTTAGAAAGGGTCATTATTGTGACTTCTAGGTACCCGTAAAGTTAGTATTTTGATTTCTGCACTCTTGAGGTTTAGAGATGTTCTTGACCATAGGGTGAGGTGAGAAATACTTAGTTATAACCTTGTAGGTTCCCGAGAGACTAGGTGTTGATGATCAATAACTTAGAAAGTGAGATAAAGATCTAAACCGTAATTTCTAGAACTCCGTAATCACTTAAACATAAAGTTGTCCAAATTCCGCTTAGTGCTATTTGGATTAGTTCTTAAGCATGAGATTTGTATAACTCATAAATTGTCAAACTATAGGTGTATAAAGAAGTTAAGAATAATTAATTTGCAAGTTTAAGACTCATAATAATCAAGTTTAAAGCACTATGAGATATAACATAACATGTCTATGAGCCTATGGGGATGATTGTTAAATATGACTATGTGATGATGTTTGTGTGAAAGTTTTATGTGACGAATGTTATGAGAAAGTTTCATGTGATGATATATATGTTATGAAAAAGCTACATGAGAATGCATGATAAAAATGAATATGATAAATGATGAGGTAATTGTGATGTAATACTTATGAAAATATAAATGTGACACGACACTGAGACGCGCTTCCCTGGGTGACACCGGATCGGCCGAGCACCCCAGGAGGAGACAAATCCGTGAGGGTATGTGTAGATGCAGCCTGCCAAAGCGGACAAATTGCGAGGCCCACGTGGCTAGCAAAGCGTTTCAAAGAGGAAATGATCCTAGAAAGGAGATCCTTAATTTGCCCCCTAGCCCGTACTTTAAAGTCCTGATTATGTTTATGTTACGCTTATCATAGGATAAGTAAGAGCTAGTGACGACTAGTTAAGGTATGAGCTCATAACCTAGAGAAGTTTTAGGGCGGCCCCATGAGATGAAAGTTAAAGTTGACAATGTCACATAAACTTTACTTATGTCAATGTTATAATGTTTCCTAGTTATTCTATTGTTTGGTTTACCTTATGATGCATTCATATCATTAGTATATTTCTGCTTAAGTTATAAAGACGCATTATAAAATATGATGGACCTTGGATAAAATACCTCTTTGGGAAACCCACTTAAAAGGAACTTATATGCATGCACACCTTTTAGAAATAAACCCAAGGTTCCTGAGGATGTGACGATGACACCTAGGTAGGGATAACCCTACAGAGAATTCTTTTAGAAAGATTCTCATTCCCTCTCTTTTCTTCCGTCATATCTTCAGATGGCGACGTTTGTACTCTTCATCGACACCCCGGTATGGGAGCTGCACCATGACCCGGCACTCGGGTCATATCATTTTGAGGGTCGCCGCCGTCGAGTATTCATGTTCATGGACGACCCTTCACGCACCCGTCCCGAGCTACCGCTTCACCCCGACTGCTCCTTACCGCCATAACGGGATTTTTGAGCGAGCGAGGCCACGCGATGAGCAGATCCTCCGCATGGAGCCCGAGACGTCAAGAATACGAAAGTACCCCGAGTATGTACCGCCCTCAAGATTTCTGGAGACGGACCCATCCGAGGACCCGCCATCCCACATGTACAGTTGGAGGTCCAGTCCCGCACCCCCACCGATGAGAGCTGGGAGTGAGGACACGGTGGTCCACCCGAGGTTGGCTCGACGGCCATCTATGCGCCCTCGCCGCGGTGGACATGCCCCGATGATGCACTCGACCACTCCCGCCGAGATTCGTCAGTGGATCGATTCGACCCAGATTACTCGGACCCGCAGAGTAGTCATAGGATGGGTAGTAGTTAGTGCACACACACGCCACATAGTAGAGGACAAACCTTCTTTTGTATATGAGGTTGTCTCCTTTAGGTGCACATGGGTATGGGGGTAGTTTCTCTTGTATTCGCTTTTATGATTTCCTTGTATTGCATTTCAGTTGTATTTTGCTTCATGATGTATCAAATAGTCCTGCCTCTTTGGGTAGGCACGTTATATATATATATATCTATGTTTCAGTTGATGTTTCCATGACATGATGTGTTTCTTATGCTTTGCTTATATGTTTCGCTATGTTGCCTCATAAAGTTTAGCGTGGCTCTTACTTTGATTTTAAATTCCAAAAAGAAAAATTTTACCCATATTTCCGCTAAGTATTTTCTAAGTAAAAGATGAGACCAAGAGGTAATATTCTAAAGTTTAACCTAAGTACATACTAGTAGTCTTGGGTTAAGATTTAGGTGTTCTGATAGTCCTAGGTCGTCGTCAAGTGCCATTGGTTCCTAAACACATGAGACAGTGAACATCAAGTTGATCAAGCTCAATATTCATGCAAAATGAGCTAGTTATCATGGCACTTGCAAGCAACAGAAGTCATGCATTTCTAGTCCTATAGCTTATCTCTATCAACCACTACACATGACATAACTATCGCATAATGCGTATAAAGCATGGTCAGTCCAATCCTCAGGCTCCGTGAGAATCGAACTGCTCTGATACCATAATGTAACACCCTAACTTTTAACCCAATACTCTAGAACATATTAGGCTAATCATTAGGTTATTACTTCTTAGTCTCATCTTTTAATAAAATACTTAGCGGAAATTACAGGTAAATTTTTCTTTTTGAAAACATAAACAAAGTGAGAGCCACAAACTTAACTAGTCGAATGATAGAAACATAAAGCACGCGTGACAATCATAAACAACCATGTAAAATAAAACATACATCAGAAGAGCATAGATCATGAAGACAACAGAAACATTTCATTAATAATGAAGTAGTTAAAATACATAACTAGTCATACCCTTATAGAAACAAGCAGAGCTTGAAATACAATGGAAAAGGAAATACAACAGATAGCAAAGTACATGGTTCAACATGAAGATAGAAAACCCAAAATGCTACCCTCCTACTAGGCTATGAGTACAAACTACACACCCCTCCCAAAAGGTACGACCGAAGGGGAAGATCCTCATAAAAGCTCGAGTACTCGCAAAGCTCTCCATCGGGAACTAGTGACGTTAGGGTCCTCGGGTGATGGAGGCATGTAACTGGGGAAACACTCTATCTCCTCCTGTGTGGGCCAATGCATCGTGAAAGGCACACGAGGTGGCTGAACGTGGGCTCCTTGATGTGGACGCATCTCGGCTCTCCTCGCCAGGCGCTGGTGCACCACAGTCTCCTCACTCCCCATATGTCGGGATCGGGGAAAAGGGGCTGAACCCTTCGAAGGAACATGTGTCGGCCAATCCTCGAATGGGTCAGTCTCGGATCTCCTCGAACGAGGTACGTACTCCAGGAAATCTCGGACGGTGGAGGCAAAGGTACGGGCACATCGCGACTGCTCCTCACGCGGACGGGTGCGCTTGAAGATCATGTAGTCACTACCGAAGGGTGCAGTAGGAGTGAACTGGTAGCTCGAAACTGGATAAGCAAAAGGTCATCCCATGTACACAAAAACACGAACGGCACATCGACCCTCAAAGTGATATGAATGGTGGTCCGAGTCGAAGTGTATCTCCCATACTGGCATATCAACGAAGACCACGAACGTCGCCATCGCTCTCTGAAGATGTGACGGAAGAAAGAAGAGAGAGGAGTGAGAAATATTGCTAAAGAAATCTCAGTAGGAGTCTCCAACCCTAGGGTTACATCGTACACATCCTCAAGAACCTTGGGTTTAATTATAAAATAGTGATCATGCATATAAGGTTCAATTTAGGGTTTCTCAAACTAATTATCCAAGGTCCATTCCTTTTAGCATGCATCTTGATGTTATGAATGCAACATGTTATATCATGGATGCATGGCAATAGTTGAGTATATAAGATAACACATCAAAGCACATAAACATAATCCATGTCGCATAAGGGCATATAACTTCCAAGTGAATCATTCCTCAACTTCGTGACATCAATCATGGTACTTTAGCATATAGGCCACCCCAAAAATAATAACTAGGTTATGAGCTCATACCTTAGCTAGTCGTCACTAGCTCTTGCTTATTATCTTGAATAATCGAAACATAAATAATAATCTCGACTCGCAAGTATGGGTAGGGGGCAGGGATCACCTCTCTCTAGGATATACCCTCTTTGAAACGCTTTGCTAGCCACGTATGGCCTCATAATTTGTCCGCTTTGGTAGGCTGCATCTACTCATACCCTCACGGATTTGTCTCCTCCCGGGGGTACTCGGCCGAACCGGCACCTCCTCGAGGGAAGCGCGCCTCAGTGCTTTGTCACATAAAAATCTCCTGGGGGTGCTCGGCCGAACCGGTGTCACCCAGGGTTTTCAACTCATATGGTACTTATAAACATTTCTTTCAACCCTTTAAGGTTTGATGGAAATTTGGCAGCATAGCAGCTATTAAACCGTATTTCCTTCAAACTGCCACAAGCTAACTCACACAACATGTTCTCATGAAACTCATGCTATGATAAACTTTAACATTTTCATCAATCATTTTCTCATGCATCAAGCACATCTTATCATATCATTGCATCATACAACACATCATAGCATTCACAACTTTTTAGTGTCTTATACATTGACCTTTACGGTCCTCAACTCACATTCTAAGTTATAAATCATCAAACTTAGACTCTCGGGTACCTATAAGGTTATAACTAAGTATTCCTCACTTCACACTATGATCAAGAACATCTCCAAACCTCAAGAATGCATAAATCATAATCCTAACTTTACGGGTACCTAGGAGTCACAACAATGACCCTTTCTAAGTCCAGTTTGCTCCTAAGACATCAAGATCAAGTCCTAAACCATTTATGAGTCATTCCTACGCATTTAAACTAATTTAAATCCATGATTAGCATTACTAAACCTTGCTGGATAGAATCCAAAAAATTCAATCATTAAGGGATCTAGAGCTCTCAAATTAATTCTTTTCTAGTTACTAACTTCTCTTATCTTTCACATATGAGCCTTAACATTAATTATACTCAAACATAAGCATATTATCACCATTAAAACAGCTCATACAGTGGCATAACATAGCAAGGCAGAACCGAAACAAACATCTCCATTTAAAGGCATCAAACACATTTTCTAAAGCACATAAAATACTAGTTTCTCTTGGAACCTTTTTAAAACTTTCAAAACTCATTTATAAACATTTTTAACATCTAAAATCATAAGAATATTTAAGAGGGTAGTGGCAAATTCATCTTTGTCTCAAGAGGTCCTAAATTCTTAAAACTTAGTTCTATGCATTCCTTAAACTCATAAAAGCTTGGAAAAATTATAAAACATAGCTTTCAATACTTAGAAACATCAAGACCCGTTAGGGCCGAAATATGAACCAAAAGAAATAAATATTTTTAGACCTTTGTTTGAGACAACAATGGGCAAGTCTTTGAGCTCTAGGTTCATTTAGGTGATGACATAAAAATAAACATGCTCATGCACTTATTTTAGGTTCCATTAGAAAGTAAAGTGATAGCACAAAGTAAATATGAATGCAACTCATTATTATCTTGGTATTAAGTGAGAACTTGAAATATAAACATGATAATGCATAGCTTGAAATATAAACATGATAATGCAAGTTCATTCATTATCTTGGTATTTAGTGATAGCAAGGAAGTAAACATGATATGCAAAGCATAAAGTAAACATGATGCAAGGTTCATTTTATGGTTAACTAGAGCTCATTCAAGACTTTAACAAGATAACAACCCAATACAATATCTAAAAGATCAAAACACCAAAACCGAAAGTCTTACAAAAGAAAAAGAAAGTGAAACTAAGTCAAGTTCTTTATTATATACCCAAAATCCCTATCTAGAGAAAAATCTCTAGAATGTGCCGGCCAACTTTAAGGTTGACAAGGGTAGGCTTGGGCTTTTAGAAATCCTTAGATTAATTTTCTTAAGTTGAAAAACCATGTGAGCTAAGTATAGTATAGATGTAGTTAAAGGAAAAGAAAACTCAAGCTCTAGAGGTTCCTTTGAGATGAACACATAGTCATTCTCTAGGAGTCCTTATCATTGAGCTATCATGTGTTCCTTAAGGCCTCATGGCCGAAATCACAAGAAAGGAAAAACAAGAAAGTTTCAAAAGAAAATCTAAGAGAAAGCTAGGAAGAAACTCATTTTCAAGAAAACAAGGTTTAGAGAACACCCCTACCTAGAGTGAAGATGAAATCTTTGAACTTTTGAAAAGGAAAACAAGATGATGAGCTCCTCCAAGAGGCAAGATAGCTTCGGCCAAGGGAGGATGAGAAGGTTGGAGTTGTTTTTCAAGTGAGGTTGTGTTTGAGGTGTGGTGTTTGAGAGGTTTGATGATGGTTCAAGGCTTTGGGGTGGTGTTTCAAGGTTGAAAGATGATGATGATATGAAGAGAGGATGAAGATGAAGATGAAAAGAAAGGAAGAACTCTCTTGGAACTTTGAGAGAAAAGAAAAGAACTAGCAAGACAACTCTAGAATTCTAAACTTAGCAAATGCTTCAAATGCAACTAAGCTATCACAAGCATCCTATTTATAGAAAAACAAAACCATGGGGCTCACCAAGGGGAGATGTGCCCGTGGCTTTTGAGAGGAAAAGGGGAGAGAAAAATATCTCTTACACAAGGTCATTCAAGCATGGTTTGAAGTATGGAAGCTATGCTACAAAGTATGGCTTGATGTGAGTTAATTTCCTATCAATTTTTTATGAAATTAGGCTTCTAGAAACTTGACATGGCTGGAACTTTTCCAGCCACAAATAAATGGGAAAAATGGGTTGTTTTAATTATTTGTTCATGTGGAAGTTCAAGCTTGATTGAAAGTTATGACAAGGTATAGTGTATGTGACTTGAGGTATGGCCTTGGAGTGTTGAAAAATTGAACATGTGATGCATATAGGAGGAGGGAGTGCATGGCCAGGTCTAGCACAACAAGGAGGAGGTGAGGTTTGATCATCTAATTGGGTGTTAATGGTAGGTTTAAATGTGTATTAGCTTAGGTACAAGGTTAGGAATAATTAAGCTTAAGTTTAGGTAACTAAGAATGTGTTTTAAGGATTTTATGACAAGATTAGGAGTGCTCATACATCATTAAAGGATTTTAAACTCATTTATGAATAAACAATGTGTAACACAATTCCATGATTTAAGGAATTGGAAAGAGAAAACACTATTCAAGATTCCATGACTAGGAGTCTTGAAATTAAAATATGATTTTAAGTTGTAATTAAGCACTTTTAGGTTCTAATTAACTCTAATAAATTATTTTGACTCAAGATTAATTATGAAAATTAATTAACCTTCGATTAGAGCCTAATATTGCTTAGGTTTGCTTAATCACGCGATTAAGTGTAAAAACACGAAACTAGGGGCAAAACCGTAATTTTGCACTAATTTCGCTCAGGACCTCCGGGACCAAAACTAAAGTCACAGTCTACATAAAAACACCTTTTAAAATCATCTGGAGAAGTTTTGGGGTTCATCCGGCACTTGCAAACGGGTAAAACACCGCAGGGGCGTTTTGGTCATTTTGACCTGAAAACTCAAAAAATGAGATTTTCGATCCCGGGAAGGTACACAAGTCATCTAATCCCCTTCCAACATTGAGTTTGCCCTTCGAGTACTGCCGGACCAGCTTTCCTCGAATTCCGAGCCGAAAATGACCTCAGGGGCATTTTGGTCATTTTCACTCTAATAGAAAATCAGGGCGTTACAAAAACCATGGTATTTGAGCATAACATAAAGAATCATAAATCATATATGTGGCATAAAAGGCACAGTACTTTCATAAAACTTCTTTCTCATATTTCGAATTCTTAAGTTCTCTTTCATAAAGACCATCTTCTTATCCTGTTCGCCAAAATCCAACCAACATGCCAGCCTCGGCGATTTTATAATAGCCACCAAAACTCCACCTCACATATCGCGTAGGAATGAGCTCAATCCTAACTAGTCATCACGAGATTTAATATGGGGCAAAAGATGGGGTAACATATCATTCGACTGATCCCAGATAAGTATAGATAACTCCCAACTCCCGGAGTGCGGGTTAGGGGGGCTTAAAGATCACCTAAATACATCTCGACTCCCAGAGTGCGAGTTTAGGGTCATTTCCTCTTCGAAACGCATCTACTTGCACCCAGTGCATAGTAAATTGGTCCGCTTTGGCAAGCTGCATCTACCATACCCTCACGGCTTTGTTATCTTCTTACTAAGGTAAGAGAAATGCGTCTCAGTAAACTATGCAAGCATGCAACATAAACTCATATTCTCAAATATATTCATGGAATTTCATTTAATATCTCATGTTCATCAAATCATGCAAATCACCATATCATGTCACAAGGTACACAATACTCAATTTTCAAGTTTACACATACATATGCATATCAGATCAGCACTTTAACAAAGCAATAAACGTGCTCCTACCTAGAATGCCGGAATAAAGGACCGGGCTCAGCTAGTGCAAATGCTATGCATAACAAATCATATAGACAAATAAACATGTACTTGAAATACAACTCTCAAATTCCTCTCCTATCTACTTGTATATTATGCATAGACCCTTACAGGCCTTAAACTTCGGATCTAATTGACCTAACATCCGAAATAGGTCTTCTATGCACCTAAGGGATCATTACCAACAATTCTCACTAACCATCATGATTATGATCAAGTCCAAATAGCAAAAGGGCAGAATCTATATTCCTCAAATTATGGGTGTCTAGGAGTCACAACAATGACCCTTTCTAAGTTCCGGCTTCACCTAAGGTACTAAAATCAATTCCTAAACCAATTATGAGGGATTCCTACACATATATACTAATTATAAACCACTTTTACTATATTTATTCATGCTGGAACAGAATCTACATTTTTAGTTTCTAGGGGTTCTAAAACTCACATTTTACATCCTTTCTAGTTACTTGTTGTTCCTAACACTCACCAAATAATTTTTCCATATACTTCATAAAATTACTTAATGTAGTGGCCGAAACATATACTTCATAAAATTACATAAAATCACATTTCAAGTGCACACAAGTTACTAGTTTTCTCTTTGAATCAATTTAAGACCTCAAACTCTTTTAGAAACTAATTTATTTAATAAAAATCATAAAAAATAAGCAAGGGCAATAGCTATTTTAATTTGCTCATAGTCAAGATTTAAAACATTAAAACATGTTTATAACATTTTTTAGTTTCATCTATGCTTAAGAAAATTCTTAAAACATAGCTTGTTGGTCCTTGTGACTAGATGAGACTCATGCTAAGTCCATCACTATCACATGGCCGAAATTAGCACTCATAAAACACTTCCATTTTCCAAACTTCTCTTGAGAAAGAGGGCAAGTCTTTGAGCTCTAGGATCTTTAGGTGATGGCAAAAACTTAAACATACTATACACTTTGTTTTATTCTTCATTATAAAGTAAAGTGAGAGCATAAAAATAAATATCAGATGCAAGCTTGTTTTTATCTTTAAGGTTTAAGTGATGACTTGAAATATAAACATAAAATGCAAAGCTTGGAATTTAAACATGAGAATGCAAGATTATTTCTTTATTCTTGAGATTTTAGTTATAACAAGGAAAAGTAAACATGATATGCAAAGCATAAACTTAAACACGGATGCAAGTTTATTTTATTCTTTACTAGAGCTCATACAAGAGGTTAAAGGAATATAAACCTCAACCCAATACTTATCTAGCAAGACAAAGTGAGCTTTAGAGTTCTTTGTACCAAGATTTCAAAGAAACCTTATGGTTTGAACATCATCATCAAGCTCAAGGAAATAGACTAAGAGATCAAAATATACCACAACATTTTCTTGAAAACAAAGATATATTTTCTTAAGTAAAATTTTTTGTGAACTACTTAGCATTTCTTTAAACTTGTAAAAAGAAAAGAAATGAAACTGAAAACTATGACAAGTAAAGGAAATGGAAACTGAAACCATAAGGAAAGGAAAAGAAAATAGAAACCAAAATACTTCAAGATCAAGAACAAGTTTCAAGCTTTAGAGATTTTTCAAATGAAAATCTCAAGACCATTATCTTGAAACCTCATCATCAAGCTCAAGATTTCCTTTCAAAAGTCAAGTCTCATGACCAAAAATAAAAGAAAGGAAAAGAGTTTGAACCAAGAGAAACTAGCACTTTTTCATATCAAAAAATCAAAACAAAAGAAAAGCTTTTGAGAACAAAACCCCTACCAAGTGGTGTTTCTCTTTGGAATGAAAAAGGAGCTTGTTCTTGAAAAGAAAATGAGAAGAAAACTCTTTTCCAATTGATGATGATGCTTCAGCTAAGAACAAAGAAAAGGAAAGGAAAGGAAATGTGTTTTGTATGAGCTTGTGTTTGAGAATGGAGGCTTTGGTGTTTGGATGAAGATCTTTGGTGTTTGGGTGGTGATTTGTGATTGTGAGGAATGGTTCTTTGAAGAAGGTGATGAAGAAGAAGAAGATGAAGTGTTCTTGTGTTCTTGAAAAGAAAAGAAAGAACTCAAGATAACTCTTGAAACTAAAATTGCAAGAATGAACCAAATGGACCAAGTTTCTTCTAAGTGAGGTATTTATAGAAAAACAAAATATGGAGGAATGAATGAAGGAGGAGAGCCCACAATTTTGAAGCCATTTGGGGAGGAAAATATCTCATTCAAATTGGTCATTCAAAGGCATGGTTGGACATATGGTTGAAAGCATGGCTAGGCATGGCTTCAAGCATGGTGTGGTATGGTCATAGGTATGGTTCAAAGTATGGCCTTTGTGTGCAAATCAATTCAACACGTGAATAATATGGGGGAAGGGTTTATTTCATCTAATTGTGGTTTAGTGATGTGTTTAGGTATTTTCTTTGATTAAGCTTTTGGTTAGGAGTTTGTAAGTCAATGTTTAGGTGAGGTAATGGGTAATTAGAAATATTGAGACATGATTAGGAGTGGTCTTACTTCAATAGCAAAATAAAAACTCATTTTATGACATAAACAATTGTAGACATGATTCCTTAATTTAAGGAATTGGAGAGAGAAAAACACTATTTAAGATTCCATAACTTGAAATCTTGATTTTTTTTTTAAAAAAAATTTAAGTTTAGTCTAAGTAATTTTAGGTTCTAAGTAATTTCGATTAGAGCCTAATATTGCTTAGGTTTGCTTAATCACATCATTAAGCTCAAAAATACTATTCAATGGGCAAAATCGTAATTTCACATAAAAACTGCTCAGACTTAAACAGATATCCCCAAACACATAGAAACATCATTTTAAAATCTTTGTGAAGTTTCTGGACCCAAACGACACTTATACCCGCGTAAAAATGCTATAGGGGTATTTTGGTCATTTTGAGCCGAAAACTCAGAAAATGAGATTTTCACTTCCAACAGCAACCACAATTCACCCAATCCCCTTCAAACATTGAGTTGAACTTTTGAGCACTGTCGAATCGATCATCCTCAAATTTCTAGGTAAAAATGACCTCAGGGGCATTTCGGTCATTTGTGCTTAATACAGAAAAATTGGGGTGTTACAACCACCCCTTTTCGAGAATTTACACATATTATATCATATAAAGAACTCTTATATGCATTAAGGAATGAAGCAGATCAATACAAGAACAAGAAGCCCAAGGAAATGGTCTTTAGAAGGTAACACGAGACTTCAGAAAGTACACTTAACTATGGAGATCATGCCAACCCTGAAAATAACGTGTTACTCAATCGACAATGATCACAATCACAAATCAATCAGAATTAAAAAGCCATGATTGAAGATTGGAAGATCGAAGAATGACAAAGGGATTAATTAGGCAGCCAGAAAGCTCACTTAACTGTGGAGAATAGAACGCTACAGGAAATGGAGCGGAATTTGAAATTCAAATTTCAAATCTCAAGTCAAACCCAGTTTTATAATTGGTATGTCTTTTCTTCTGCCAGATTAGTCAACCATCCTAGCTTAATTAAGTAATTAAGGAAACATAGATAATATTAGGCTCTAGTCAAAGATAATAAAAGTTGTATACCGATGCCCAAAAGTGTTGTAAACCCATGCACAAAAAGTTGTCAACCAATACACAAAAAGTCATAAACCAATGGATGAAGAGTTGTAAACCAATGCACAAAATGTTGTAAACCGATGCACAAAATGTTGTAAAACAATGCACAGAAAGTTGTAAACCAGTGGAGAAAAAGTTGTAAACCAATGCACAAAATGTTGTAAACCAATGCACCAAAGGTTGTAAACCCTACACCAAAAGTTGTAAACCAAAGTGGTGTAAACCAGTCAAATAAAAGTTGTAAACCAATGGGAAATGTTGTAAATCAGCATAGATAAAGTTGTAAACCTTATTCAAAAAGTTGTAAACCTTGTTCATTTAGTTGCAAATCCAAAACATGAAATATTGTAAACTAATGCAGAAAATTTATAAATCAATACACAAAAAGTTGTAAACCTTTATCAAAAACCAGTAAACCATACTCAAAAAAGATCTAAACTTGCTCAAACCATTTTAAATAAGGTCAAAAAAGTTGCAAGCCAAATAAGCACAACCACTAAACATGCTCAAAATGATGTAAATCAGAGCACAAGAAGTTGCAAACTCTAAACATAAAACATGTAAACCTAAACCAAATATATAGTAAACCTTCTACAAAAAAATGTAACCCTGTACTACTTATAGTGCAAATGCCTAATGTAATGCCCCGATTTTCTATTAGAGTGAAAATGACTAAAATGCCCTTGAGGTCATTTTCGGCCCGGAACTCGAGGATGGCCGATCCGGCAGTCCTCGACTGGCAAACTCAATGTTGAAAGGGGATTATTTGGCTTGTGTACCTTTTTGAGATTGAAAATATCATTTTTCGAGTTTTCGGGTCAAAATGACCAAAATACCCCTATGGTGTTTGACCCGTTTGCAAGTTCCGAATGAACCCGAAACTTTTCCATATAGTTTTAAACGACATTTTTATGTATTCTATGAGTTCAGTTTTAGTCCCAGAGATCCCAGGCAAAATTAGTGCAAAATTACGATTTTACCCCTAGCTTTGTGTTTTTTAGCTTAATCGTGTGATTAAGCAAACCTAAGCAATATTAGGCTCTAATTGAAGATTAATTAATTTCCATAATTAATCTAAGGTCAAAATAATTTATCAAAGTTGATTGGAACCTAAGAATGCTTAATTTCAACTTAAAATCTTATTTTAAATTCAAGATTTCCTAGTCATGGAATCTTGAATAGTGTTTTCTCTCTCTAATTCCTTAAATCATGGAATTGTGTTTTCAATTATTCACAAATGAATTTGAAACTCTCTAATGATATATGAGCACTCCTAATCTTGTCATAAAATTCCTAAAACCTCATTCTTAGTTACCTAAACTTGTGATTAATGATTCCTAACCTTGCACCTAAACTAAGACACATCTAAACCTATCTTTAACTCACAATTAGATGGACAAATCTCTCTCCCCCTTGGCTGTCCAGACCTGGTCGAACCCATACCCCCTCATTTCCATCACATGTGTGAATTTTTACACTCAAAGAACCATGCTTCCACCTCACCATAAACCATACTTTGTCATACAAACACCATGCTTTCATCCATGCTTCATATGACAACTTCTAGAAGACTTTTTCTCTCATTTTTGTGGCTCAAAAACTACCAGCCCTCCATGATCTTCTAGAAGGATTATTTCAATTTCAAACAAAGAGAAATCACCATACTTTGAGCCATAACTTAGCCCATACCACCCATGCTTCAAACCATGCTTGAATGACCACTTTGAGGAGATATTTTCCTCCCTCAAAGCTCCAAAATTTCGTGCACCTTTCCTCCCCTCAATGAGCCTTCATTGTTTTTGTTTTCTATAAATACATCTGTTGAAGAACTTGTGTGAACCTTTAGATCATTTGCTAAGTTTTAGTTTTCAAGCTTTTCTTTGAGTTCTTTCCTTTTTCCTCTCAAAAGTTCTAAGAGTTCTTCCTCTTCCTCTTCATCTTCTCTTTACATCACCACCTTACAACCTCAAACCACAACCACAAATCATCCTTTAACACTCAAACACTCAAACTCAAACATGTAACATCCCCTGCTGCTTTATGGATTGACGACTGTCCCCACAAACCAACACGGGTCCTTTCAGCATGCTTTGTCCTCACTCACACGCTTCCTAGGAAAACTTCCCAGGTGGTCACCCATTCCAAAATTACCCCAGGTCAAGCACGCTTAACTGTGGAGTTCTTTCAGTTTGG
>CM062350.1:26408037-26431037 GCA_031216105.1 Dalbergia cultrata | reverse complement strand
TCCAAACTCATCATAGCATATATTTTAAACACATCATACTCATATAGATAAAGCTCATGTATCATATATCATACTTGCATAAAATTAAGCATCATAAAAACTCAAGACTTCTTAATGTCTTATGCATCGACCCTTAAGGTCCTTAACTCACAATCTAAGTTATAAATCATCAAAACCTAGTCTCTTGGGAACCTATGAGGTTATAACTAAGTATTTCTCACCTCACACTATGGTCAAGAACATCTCTAGACCTCAAGGATGCAGAATTTAAAATCCCAACTTTACGGGTACCTAGGAGTCACAACAATGACTCTTTCTAAGTCCAGTTTGTTCCTAAAGCATCAAGATTAAGCCCTAAACCAATTATGAGTCATTCCTACACATTTAAACTAATTTAGAACCATGATTATCATTTCTAAACCTTGATGGACAGAATCCAGAAAATTCCATCATTAAGGGATCTAAAATTCTCAAATTAATTCTTTTCTAGTTCTTAACTTATCCTATCTTTCACATATGAGTCTTAACATTATTTTTACTCAAACATAAGCATCTTATCATTATTAACACAGCTCATACAGTGGCCAAACATAGCAAGGCAGAACCGAAACAAACATCTCCATAAAAGACATGAAACACAATTTCTAAAGCACATACAATACTAGTTTCTCTTGGAACCTTTTTCAACTTTCAAAACTCATTTATGGACACTTTTATCACCTATAATCATAAAAATACTTAAGAGGGTAATAGCTAAATCATTTTTATCTCAAGAGGTCCTAAATTCATAAAACTTAGTTCTACATATTTCTTATACTTACATAAGCTTAGAAAAATTATAAAACATAGTTTTCAATACTTGGAAACACCAAAGCCTCTTAGGGCCGAAATAGGGACCAAAAGCAATAAATATTTTTAGACCTTTGTTGAGACAACAATGGGCAAGTCTTTGAGCTCTAGGTTCATTAAAGTGATGACATAAAAATAAACATGCTCATGCACTTGTTTTAGTTTTTGCTAGAAAGTAAAATGAGAGCATAAAATAAATATGTGATGCATTATATTATTATCTTTGATATTTAGGTGAGAACTTGAAACATAAACATGATAATGCATAGCTTGAAATATAAACATGATAATGCAAGCTCCTTTATTACCTTGATACTTAGTGATAACAAAGAAAGTAAACATGATGTGCAAAGCATAAAATAAATATGGTATGCATTATATTATTATCTTTGATATTTAGGTGAGAACTTGAAACATAAACATGATAATGCATAGCTTGAAATATAAACATGATAATGCAAGCTCCTTTATTACCTTGATACTTAGTGATAACAAAGAAAGTAAACATGATGTGCAAAGCATAAAATAAATATGGTATGCATTATATTATTATCTTTGATATTTAGGTGAGAACTTGAAATATAAACATGATAATGCAAGTTCCTTTATTACCTTGGTACTTAGTGATAGCAAAGAAAGTAAACATGATGTGCAAAGCATAAAATAAACATGATGCAAGGTTCATTTTAAGGTGATCTAAAGCTCATCCAAGACTTTAACAACATAATAACCCAACACATATCTCATTACAAAGAGAGCTTTAGAGTTCTTGAACTAAGTTCTCAAAGGAATTATGAGGTTCTTGAACATCATCATCAAGCTCAAAGAAAGCAAAACTTTTTGAACAAATAAAACTTCAAAGATCAAAAAGGAAAATGGTAACCGAAATGTTAAAGAAAGGAACAAAGAAACCGAAATCATAATAGCAAGAAAAGTAAAGGTATTCTTGAGTAAAAATCATTTTTGAGTTAGAAAATAATGTTGGAACTCAAAGAAAATAAAACCTCAAGCTCTAGAGTTTCCTTTGAGATGAACACATAGTCATTATCTAGGAGTCCTCATCATTGAGCTATCATGTACTCATCAAGGCCAAGAGGCCGAAAATACAAGAAAAGGAAACCAAAGAAAGTTTCAAAAAGAAAACCCAAGAGAAAGCTAGAAAGAACTCATTTTCAAGACAACAAAGTTTAGAAAACACTCCTACCTAGAGTGAAGACAAAAAGCTTGGACTTGAAGATGAAAATGATACGAGCAACACCTCCTAGGATGGTGATGATGATTCGGCCTTGATGAAAGAAAAAGGAAGGAAATGTGTTCTTGGTGAGCTTGTGTTTGAGAATGGAAGTTTAGGTGTTTGTATGATGATCCAAGGTGGTGGGGTGGTGTTTCAAGGTTGTGTGATGAAGTTTCAAAAGGAAAAAGAAGAAGATGAAGAAGAAGAATGCTCTTGAGATTTGAGAGAAAAAGGAAGAACTTAGAGAAAAACTAAAAACTAAACTTAGCAAATGAACAAAGTGTAGCAAAGGTTCATCTAGGCATGGTATTTATAGAGAAGAATAAGAGTGAATGAGTGGAGGAGAATGAATCCTCATGGAACATGAGGTGAGGCATGTGTGGAGGAGAATGAATCCTCATGGAACATGAGGTCTCCTCATGGAACATGAGGTGAGGCATGTGTGGAGGAGAATGAATCCTCATGGAACATGAGGTGAGAGAATTGCACTTTGATGACATGGCTTCAACCATAGTCTTTGGAGTGTGAAATAAAATTAAATTGTGATAAAATGGATGTTGAATTTCGTGCAGGTCTGATGCAGCAAGGGAGGAGGGAGTTTTGGTCATGTAATAGTGTGTTAGTGATGTGTTTAGGGGTGTATTAGCTTAGGTGTAAGGTTAGGAGTCATTAAGCATAAGTTTAGGTGACTAAGAATGTGATTAGGAACTTTTATGACATGATTAAGGAGTACTCATACATATTTAGGAGATTTTAAATTCATTTTATGAATAAAACAATGTAGACAAAATTCCATAATTTAAGGAATTGGAGAGAGAAAACACTATTCAAGATTCCATGACTAGAAATCTTGAATTTAAAATAAGATTTTAAGTGGTAATTAAGCACTTTTAGGTTCTAATCAACTTTAATAAATTATTTTGACTCAAGATTAATTATGGAAATTAATTAATCTTCGTTTAGAGCCTAATATTGCTTAGGTTTGCTTAATCACGCGATTAAGCGTAAAAACACGAAACTAGGGGTAAAATCGTAATTTTGCACTAATTTTGCCCGGGACCTCCATAATTAAAACTGAGGTCGTAGAATACATAAAAACACCTTTTAAAACCATCTGGAGAAGTTTCGGGTTCATCCGGCACTTGCAAATAGGTAAAACACCGCAGGGGCGTATTGGTCATTTTGACTAAAACTCAAAACGAGATTTTCGATTCCTAAAGGTACACAGGTCATCTAATCCCCTTCCAACATTGAGTTTGCCCTTGAGTCTTGGCAGATCAGCTTTCCTCGAATTCTGGGCCGAAAATGACCTCAGGGGCATTTCGGTCATTTTCACTCTAGCAGAAAATCGGGGCGTTACATAATGCATGGTTGGAACTTTTCCAGCCACAAATAAATGGAGAAAATGGGCTATTTTAATTAGTTATTTACTTGGAAAATCAAGCTTGATTGAAAGTTATGACAAGGTATAGTGTATGTGACTTGAGGTATGACCTTGGAGTGTTGAAAAATTGAACATGTGATGCATAATGGGGAGGGACAGCTTCGGCCAGGCCTTGGGCAGCAGAGAGGGGGTGAGTTTTGACCATTTAATTGGGTGTTAATGGTAGGTTTAAATGTGTATTAGCTTAGGTACAAGGTTAGGAACAATTAAGCTTAAGTTTAGGTAATTAAGAATGTGTTTTAAGGACTTTGTGACAAGATTAGGAGTGCTCATACATCATTAAAGAATTTTAAACTCATTTATGAATAAACAATGTGTAACACAATTCCATGATTTAAGGAATTGGAAAGAGAAAACACTATTCAAGATTCCATGACTAGGAGTCTTGAAATTAAAATGTGATTTTAAGTTGTAATTAAACACTTTTAGGTTCTAATCAACTTTAATAAATTATTTTGACCCTAGATTAATTAAGGAAATTAATTAACCTTCGATTAGAGCCTAATATTGCTTAGGTTTGCTTAATCACGTGATTAAGCGTAAAAACACGGAACTAGGGGCAAAACCGTAATTTTGCACTAATTTCGCTCGGGACCTCCGGGACCAAAACTAAAGTCACAGTCTACATAAAAACGCATTTTAAAATCATCTGGAGAAGTTTCGGGTTCATCCGGCACTTGCAAACAGGTAAAACACCGCAGGGGCGTTTTGGTCATTTTGACCCGAAAACTCGAAAAACGAGATTTTCGATCCCAGGAAAGTACACAAGTCATCTAATCCCTTTCCAACATTGAGTTTGCCCTTTGAGTACTGCCGATCCGTCTTTCCTCGAATTCCGGACTGAAAATGACCTTAGGGGCATTTTGGTCATTTTCACTCTAACAGAAAAATCGGGACGTTACACCTTCCATGCACTTACAACTCATGTCTCCACTCTTAACGTTGGCTGCCAGCTTCTACTAGAGCCATTCACAGTTTGTTTTGTTGCTGAAAAGATTGATAAAAAAATTAAAACAAACCAGAGTTTACAGCATTTTTAAAAAGATTTACAACTTTTTGATAATAGGTTTACAACTTCCTTCCATGCACTCACACCTCACATTTCCACTATTAACATTGGTTGCCAACTTGTAACAGAGTCATTTCCAATTTGTTTTATTTTTGAAAAGACTCTAATGAAAAATTAAAAAATAAAAAATTCCTATGTATAATAGGAGTTTACAACATTTTTTAAAAGGTTTACAACTTTTTTTCACATGGTTTACAACTTCTTTCCATGCATTTCCCATGCTTAACATGAGTTTACCACATTTTTACACTAGTTTACTACTTTTTACTCTTGAGTTTACAACAACTTACCATTAATTTACAACTTCCTTCCACATATTTACAATTCACCTTTGACTAGTAATGTTAGCCTTTACATTCTAACATAGTCATTCACATTTTCTTTTCTTGTTGAACATATTCTAAAAATAAAACTATATTTTTTGACATCAACCACAAGCACATAAAGAATTATATTGGAAATGATGAACTCACATATCTTATAATACAAATAGAAACTCTTTCACATATCTTGAACAACTATCAAAGATATCATTTTCAAGTTCCCTCTTCTGTACTTCCTCGAAAAATTGATACAAAAACACGAATAAAATGAGGCACTAGAAACTTCAGTTGGTTTTATGCTCTTTTTCTTCCTCCGCAGTGTGATCCCAGGAATGAGAGCTATGAGGGGGTGGCAGAGATGAATGAGAAAAGAACATAGATAGAATGGAAGCTTTTCAATGGAGGTGGGTAAGAGTGAGCTTTTTCCCTCATTTTTACTTATACTGAGACTGCTACTTTTTTCGCCTTTTCTTTGCATTGCTTTTTCCTTGCTAAAATTGCCGATCCCTATCTAGGCATTATACATACGTGAAATTTGCCGGGTAATGCGGTGTAAGTATTTGGTTTATGAATAATAATAGATGTGTATCATTCCTCATTAGAAAATCCTATCATTAGATCTATCAGAATCATCACTGTTGCACCTATTGTAACACCCTAATAAGTTCGAACCATGCTTAATCCATGCTTCATTCTTATTAGTTATTACCTTTTTGCTTTATGATTCTTTTTCTTTTTTAAATTAATAATGTACCAAAAATAATGGGAAAATTTTTCTTTTTGAAACCATATATTCAAAAATAAAGCCCCCAGCATGGAACAAGAGTTACATATAGCGAGCAGAACTATCCATCGGTTGAACATCTTAGTAAGGTATATGGATACATAACATAAATAAAAACTTCCATATTAATCATAAATTAGTACATAGGTAAGTTCATTGGGATAGGCATTCCCATCCGAAATACACATCACAGAAATAAAGCAACATAGTCATCACAACATCTAGTACAACAAGTTTTCAGCAACAGTACAAGTACAAAAACATAGGTAAACATTACTACAACATAAATAAATGACTAAAGGTAAAAAGTAGCACAGTAATAGCAGACGACTCCATCCTTCAGATAGTATGATGGGTGCGAAAAGGGATTCTGATGATTGGGTGCTTGGTATGAGGAAGAGCACGGGTCCTCTGAACAGGTACTCTATCGACAGTAGGATGACCGGAGGCCTCACTATGCAAGTCGTAGTCAGATACGGTAATCACATCAAGAACAGGTCCTGACTCGTTGGACGACATTTCCCAGTTCTGCTAACCATCGACTTCGAAGTCGTCGTGCTAGTCTTCAAAATCCTCTCCATCAAGTCCTCCCCCATCATGTCCTCCTCCATCACATCCTCTTCAATCTCCATAAGGTCTTCTTCTGAGTTTTCCTCGTCGTCAGCATCATAATGAATAGGCTTAAGATGAATCACCTGAAGAGGCTCTACATTTAGAGGTTCCTCCATGATCTCAATCTCGGAATCAGACGACAATTCTATCATAGGCATACGGCGTGGTGGAGCTTCAACGATTTGTACATCAGAATCGGAAGAGTCGTAAATGATGTAGGGCCTACTGGGTGAGTTCTAGTGACTCCGCGTCTTGCTGTTGAGGCTACCTGAGTGATATGAACTCCTCGGGGATGTAGCCCTATGTCCTGAGGTCCAATCAGAGTCAGAGTTAAAGAGGTGGTGAGGGCACACCATCGTCAGTCGTAATCGGATATAGGGATGTCACAGTAAAAGGTGTGAGAAATAAATAATTTCTCAAAAGGGATTTTTATCTTTATATTAGTGTCATCACGTACATCCTTGTTCATTTTGGGTTTATTATCAAGGAAAACGTGAGCAATTATAGGTTACATTATGCTTTATTTTCGTAATCATTCATACTCCGAAGTGACATATCTCTTAAGATCTTTCATTAGCAGGGATAATGAATGCAAATAGATATCATAACTATGGTAATCATCACAATATTAAATGTGAGGCTCTTGATAATGAATGCTTTCTTAACTTGCTTTGGTCCTTCACTCACTGAGTGCACCAACACCAATGTGTTAAACCACCCTCTGTGGGTAATGAGCTCATACTGTGGTCGTCGCCACAAACTTGTTTCTGTGAGGAGTCTCAATGAATGGGGTGAAGGGGTTAAGCAATAAGCTTATCCCATTTATCATATTATATGATTCATGAATGTACGCGTATCATCTTTTAATGAGTCATGGCATGCTTGGACATTTATCCTCATCAATCATATCATACATTCATATTATTACAGGCCATTTCATAAAATATCAACAAAGTCTCATCTCATAATATTGGCAGCATTCAAGCATATAACAAATTAATTTCCAATCATGATCATTCATTGCATTTCAAACATATAATATCATATATCAAAGTCATACATTATGTGTATTAAGGTTATTTGGTCTTATTTAGTTGGGACTTATTTTATGTGTTACAAATTAAGCTTTTTTAGTCATTTATGAGTACAAAATTATTCTATAGGTATAACCATGGGATTATGTATATTTATTATACTTATATTCCTCTAATAACTCATAATAAATATCTTTTAACCCTCTAGAATTAGTGAATTCACAAATTTTCCCCTAACAACTGCTTAGCAAGGTTTTATAGCTTATTTACATTTTTGGCATGTCTGCTTGAAAAATTAATATCTTTCATTACATTTACTCTTTCCAAAAAATGAGGACATGCTCAACTTCCTGACTTAAAAACCTTTCCTTGAACTTATAGTTTGCTGAAATATCCTTAGCAAAATGTCTTTTATGCCCTTATAAAGTTACGCTATCCCAGTGGTACCCAAAAATTCAGATAGTGACTTACTTCGGGATTCTGGAATCACACGGTCCTTTTTAGTGTATGTATTTTATATGTCTGTGTTCCTTGAGATCTTAGGTTTGCAACAACACTAAGTTTGCACGTTTTACTTATTTGTACAGGGAGGAAAGTTTATTTTTGTGACCAGGGGTTGGACAACATACCTAGAAAGGAGACTAAACTTTGAAAAATTATAACTTTATCTAAAAAATGTGTTTTCCATGATTTCTTTTGGAGAGTGTTCTTTTAGGAGTTAACTTTCATATATAATTTTTTTTTCTAGAGGCTCAAATAACAAGGGTTCTACCTATGACACGTTTTTGTATTACTGGTTCAGTCAGAATAGATCAGCCAGCATTATTTTATGTGGTTCTTGCTTCTCTTTAACTCAAAACATTCCTCACTAACTCCAACATGGCCAACCCAAAAATACATCAATATAGAGACAATGAAGTAATAAAACACAGCCATTAGGGAAAAATAAATGTGCTAGCTTTAAGTCTATAGAACCAAAATATGCCAAGACTTAAAACATTTGAATTTTCAAGATAAAAACTACCTACCAAGCAAGTGTAGAGGATTTTATGAGTCCTTCAAACCTTTAAGAGGTTCACGAACAAACAGAGAAAAAAAAAGAGTACAGAAGAAATATTTGCTTCTTGGTCCCATGTTGAGTACTTTGTTAGAAGTGGAGACTAGTGTGTATGTTAGGATATGTTTGCAAGGTTTAGGGATGTTAATCCATGCAAAGCAGAATGAGGGCTTAAGGATGAGTATATGAGTGTATAAGAGAAAGCTTAGAGAAAGAAAAACAAGAGAGTATGATACTTGAAGCCTAGGAGTAACTATAGTGTTTTGCAAAGAGTAAAATGAAACCAACATACCCCTTTACATAAGCTATTTGGCTGAGGCTCTCTATGGCTTGTTTGGTGAGTTTTAATTTTTCATGTAGTTCATTTAGTTAGCTGTTTGGTCAGAGTGATGGGGAGTTAAGATTTGGTTAGGCTTTCTAATTGGTTTTATGCCATAAAACACCATTCTATAGCTTAGTCTATAGCCCTAAGACAACTTGTCATTCTTGATAGCCATCAACCCTTTCATCTAGACCTCCAAGCAACTCTCAAATCAGCTTTCTTTCATCCACAATTGGGGCTATGTTCTGCACAAAAATGCAGAGAAGGAATAAGGGAAACCTCATGCTTTTAATTTAATGTAGAACTAGGTGTTGTCTTGCAGCTAATTTAGTTTTTGTGTAAGTTGTTTTGTAGAAACTTATGTGAGTGTTTTCTTTTATATGTTGGCTGAAAATGTGAGGTTATAAAAGGTTCCTTGTAGTTTTTTTTATAGAGCAACACATTATCTACTGAGTATTTCAAATATGCTTACCATTTTTGTAATAAGCACGTTTTACCAAAAATGGTTTAATTCATCTTTTATTGATATTTTATTTTTAATATAGAATCTTTTATAGATTAATTATTCTAAACCTCTATTAGGTTATTAATTACTCTTATTAGTTGTTAATCATGTCTACTTTAGCTATTTTAGGTATAACTCATTTTTAAGATGGTTACCTTTTATGGTAAACCACTAATTAAGCTTATCTTACCATTAATTAGGGAATCCTATGTTACTTACTTTATTGTAATTCATGATTAAAATATTAAACCTTTGTTATCTAAATTTAACTCACTTGATCATATTTTAATTGATCTTTGATCATTATTTGGTTTCTATGTTAATCTTTGCATCTCTTAGTTGACTTCCATATGATTTTGTTGACTTTCTTTGACTTTGACTTTGTAGTTGACTTTTGACCATGAGTTTTGACTTTTTGACTTTGACCTTTGACCTTGAGTCTTGTTGACCCTTGGTAAACTCTTAATCCTATATGTTGACTTTCCCTTATTTTGGTGAAAGTTCAACTATTTCAAACAAAACCATTCACTCAGATCACTACCGAGCGAATATCTTATGGTAAAACGGGGATGTTACACCTGTCTTTTAAGAATACCTTTTGCACCTGTAGGTTTGATATATGAATTTTTGCTACACCTTTCTTTTTTATTACTTATGTTAATTAAGTAGATCTAATAAACCTTTGGCAGGCTAATGGACAATAAATCAAATACTTAATACATATCGACTCAAATATGATCGTATATCCATTATAATCAAACATCCAAGGTGTCTTTGATTGGATATTGATATTTCATCAATTATGAATAATGGATACTAATCCATTTGCCATGAATAGAAGACGAATGATACACATCCATCATTATACCTACACCAAATACTTTTTACATTGCGCTACTTGACAAATTTGGCATATGTATATGGCATGGATATGGAGGGGAAATCTTGGCAAGGGAAAAGCAATGCAAAGAAAAGGAAAAGAAAAGAAAAGAAAAACCACCATACATGCACATTTAGCGGTCCTTTTCCTTTTTCCTCTCTCGAAACAAAAACTACCGTAACCCCACTCCTCCCACATTTGAACCCCTGTCACTATCTGGTCTCACTTGATCAAATAAGCCACAAAAGGTTTAATTTTTGCCTACATTCACGCCCACGCTCTTTTCCCTCTTACTATGCTCGTTTTCCATTCCAATCATTGAGGATCAAAGTGAAGCACTCATCGTTACAGTCATGCCACGTCCATATCTTTGTTAGGTTTGCATTTGCTGGGATAGGGTTTAGAGTTAATCATAGTCGCTGTTTTCGCGGTCTTGCTTCTGGTGTAACACCCTAATTTTTAATCCAAGTCTCTAGAACACATTAGGTTAAACCTTAGGTTATTACTTCTTAGTCTCATCATTTTATTAAAATACTTAGTGAAAATTACGGGTAAATTTTTTTTGAAAGCTAAAACCAAAGTGAGAGCCGCGTATGACGTAACGAAGACTAACATACAGAAAAGGGATATCATATCATTCATGGTCACAAAACACAAACATTGTTCATTACATCACAACATAACCATATTATCATAGATACATAATCTACGGCTATCATAGTCCTATTATCACATCAAAAGAAATACACTTCTATAATTATAAAACTAAAGCGGCATCTATTCGCGTCCATTACATCCCACCAGTTCGGCTCATAGTGCATGCCTCATGCCCATGCTTTAGTAGAAATCACGAACCGCGTCATGAGATACACCAGCATCTTCGTCTGGAGGCGACACGGAAGAAAAAGAGAGAAAGGGATGAGAAAGTCATTCAAGATTCTCAGTAGGGATTTTAGACTCTAACACATGTGTCATCGTCGTCGTCCCCAGTGTAACGCCTCGATTTTCTGTTAAGAGTAAAAATGACCAAAATGCCCCTGAGGTCATTTTCGGCCCGGAATTCGAGGAAAGCCGGTTTGGCAGTACTCGAAGGGCAAACTCAATGTTGGAAGGGGATTGGATGACTTGAGTACTTTCCCGGGGTCGAAAATCTCGTTTTTCGAGTTTTCGGGTCAAAATGACCAAAATGCCCCTGCGGTGTTTTACCCGTTTGCAAGTGCCAGATGAACTCGAAACTTCTCCAGATGATTTTAAAAGGCGTTTTTATGTGGACTGTAACTTTAGTTTTGATCCTGGAGGTCCTGGGCGAAATTAGTGCAAAATTATGGTTTTGCCCATAGTTTCGTGTTTTTATGCTTAATCGCGTGATTAAGCAAACCTAAGCAATATTAGGCTCTAATCGAAGGTTAATTAATTTCCTTAATTAATCTTGAGTCAAAATAATTTATTAAAGTTGATTAGAACCTAAAAGTGCTTAATTACAACTTAAAATCATATTTTAATTTCAAGATTTCTAGTCATGGAATCTTGAATAGTGTTTCATCTCTCCAATTCCTTAAATCATGGAATTGTGTTACACATTGTTTATTCATAAATGAGTTTAAAATTCTTTAATGATGTATGAGCACTCCTAATTTTCCAAGTAAATAACTAATTAAAATAGCCCATTTTCTCCATTTATTTGTGGCTGGAAAAGTTCCAGCCATGCATTGTTTCTAGAAGCCTAATTTCATCAAAAATTGATAGGAAATTAACTCACATCAAGCCATACTTTGTAGCATAGCTTCCATACTTCAAACCATGCTTGAATGACCTTGTGTAAGAGATATTTTCTCTTCCTTTTCCCTCCAATAGCTACGGCCAACACCCTCCCCTTTTGAGCCTTCATTTGTTTTCATTCTCTATAAATACCTTGCCTAGAAACACATGCAAACACCTTAGTTCATTTGGTAAGTTTTAAGTTTTCCTAAGCTTTCTTGAGTTCTTTCTTTTTCTCTCAAGTTTCAAGAGAGTTCTTCCTTTCTTTTCATCTTCATCTTCTTCATCTCTTCATCTCATCATCATCTCTCAACCTTGAAACACCACCCCAAAGCCTTGAACCATCATCAAACCTCTCAAACACCACACCTCAAACACAACCTCACTTGAAACACAACTCCAACCTTCTCATCCTCTCTTGGCCGAAGCTATTTTGCCTCTTGGAGGAGCTCATCATCTTGTTTTCCTTTTCAAAGAGTTCAAGTTTTCATCTTCACTCTAGGTAGGGATTTGCTTTTCAAACTTGTCTTGCTCAAAGAATATGTTTTTCTCTTGTTTCTTCTTGGATTCTTTTGAACTTTCCTTTGTTTTCCTTTTCTTTTGCATTTCAGCCATGAGGCCTTGATGAGCATATGATAGCTCAATGATGAGGACTCCTAGAGGATGACTATGTGTTCATCTCAAAGGAACCTCTAGAGCTTGAGTTTTTCTTTCCTTTAACTTTATCTATACTATACTTAGCTCACATGATTTTTCAACTTAAGAAAATTAATCTAAGGATTTCTAAAAGCCCAAGCCTATCCTTGTCAACCTTAAAGTTGGCCCGCACGTTCTCGAGATCTTTCTCTAGATAGGGGTTTTGGGTATTTAATAAAGAACTTGACTTAATTTCATTTTCATTTTCCTTTGTAAGGTTTTCGGTTTTGGTACTTTGATCCTTGAGATTTTGTTTTGTTTTGTTTTGAAAGTTTATTTATCTTGAGCTTGATGATGATGTTCAAGAACCTCATAGTTCCTTTGAGAACTTGGTTCAAGAACTCTAAAGCTCTCTTTGTGATGAGATATGTGTTGGGTTGTTATCTTGTTAAAGTCTTGAATAAGCTCTAGCTAACCATAAAATGAACCTTGCATCATGTTTACTTTTATGCCTTGCATATCATGTTTATTTTCCTTGCTATCACTAAGTATCAAGATAATAAAGGAATTTGCATTATCATGTTTATATTTCAAGCTATGCATTATCATGTTTACATTTCAAGTTCTCACCTAAATATCAAAGATAATAATATGATGCATCTCATATTTATTTTATGCTCTCATTTTACTTTCTAACAAAAGCTAAAACAAGTGCATAAGCATGTTTATCTTTATGCCATCACTTTAATGAACCTAGAGCTCAAAGACTTGCCCATTGTTGTCTCAAACAAAGGTCTAAAATATTTATTTTCCATAGTTGAGATTTTGGCCCTAAGAGGTTTTAAGGTTTCCAAGTATTGAAAATTATGTTTTATAATTTTCCTAAGCTTATATGAGTAAAAGAAATATGTAGAACTAAGTTTTATGAATTTAGGACCTCTTGAGATGAAAATGATTTAGCCACTGCCCCCTTAAGTATTTTCATGATTTTAAAGGATAATAGTGTTTATAAATGAGTTTTGAAAGTTTTAAAAAGGTTCCAAGAGAAACTAGTATTCTATGTACTTTAGAAATTGTGTTCTATGCCTTTTATGGAGATGCACATTTCGGTTCTGCCTTGCTACTTATTTGTCACTGTATGTGCTGTTTTAATGATGATAATATGCTTATGTTTGGGTAAAAATAATGTTAAGACTCTTATGTGAAAGATAGGATAAGTTAGAGACTAGAAAAGAATTAATTTGAGAATTCTAGGTCCCTTAATTATTGAATTTTCTGTATTCTGTCCAGTGTAACGCCCCGATTTTTTCTGTTAGAGTGAAAATGACCAAAATGCCCCTGAGGTCATTTTCAGCCCGGAATTCGAGGAAAGCCGATTCGGCAGTACTCGAAGGGCAAACTCAATGTTGGAAGGGGATTAGATAACTTGTGTACCTTCCCGGGATCGAAAATCTCGTTTTTCGAGTTTTCGGGTCAAAATGACCAAAACGTCCCTGCGGTGTTTTACCCGTTTGCAAGTACCGGATGAACCCGAAACTTCTCCAGATGGTTTTAAAAGGCGTTTTTATGTATTCTATGACCTCAGTTTTAATTTTAGAAGTCCCGGGCAAAATTAGTGCAAAATTACGGTTTTGCCCCTAGTTTCGTGTTTTTACGCTTAATCGCGTGATTAAGCAAATCTAAGCAATATTAGGCTCTAATCGAAGGTTAATTAATTTCCTTAATTAATCTTGAGTCAAAATAATTTATTAAAGTGTATTAGAACCAAAAAGTACTTAATTACAACCTAAAATCATATTTTAATATTAAGACACCTAGTCATAGAATCTTGAATAGTGTTTTCTCTTTCCAATTCCTTAAATCATGGAATTGTGTTACACATTGTTTATTCACAAATGAGTTTTAAATTCTTTAATGATGTATGAGCACTCCTAAACTTGTCATAAACTCCCTAAATCACATTCTTAGTTACCTAAACTTAAGCTTAATCCTTCCTAACCTTGTACCTAAGCTAATACACATCTAAACCCACCATTAACACCCAATTACATGATCAAATCATCCTCCCCACTCTGCTGCCAGGTCTGGCCAAAGCCTCACCCCCTCCATATGCATCACATGTTCAATTTTTCAACACTCCAAGGCCATACCTCAAGTCATATACACTATACCTTGTCATAACTTTCAATCAAGCTTGAATTTCCACATGAATAAATAATTAAAACAACCCATTTTTCCCATTTATTTGTGGCTGGAAAAGTTCCAGCCATGCATTGTTTCTAGAAGCCTAATTTCATAAAAATTTGATAGGAAATTAACTCACATCAAGCCATACTTTGTAGCATGGCTTCCATACTTCAAACCATGCTTGAATGACCTTGTGTAAGAGATATTTTCTCTTCCTTTTCCCTCCAAACCACACGGCCACTCCCTCCCATTGTGAGTTCCATGGTTTTGTTTTTCTATAAATAGGATGCTTGTGATAGCCTTGTTGCACCTTGAAGCATTTGCTAAGTTTAGAGTTTTAGAGTTGTCTTGCTAGTCTTTCTTTTTCTCTCAAAGTTCCAAGAGTGTTCTTCCTTTCTTTTCATCTTTATCTTCTTCATCTCATCATCATCTCTTAAACATCAAACACCACCCCAAAGCCTTGAACCATCATCAAACCTCTCAAACACCACACCTCAAACACAACTTCACTTGAACCACATTTCCTATCTTTTTCTTTCATCAAGGCCGAATCATCATCACCATCCTAGGAGGTGTTGCTCATCTCATGTCCATTTTCAAGTCCAAGCTTTTGCCTTCATCACAAGGTAGGGATTTGTTTTCAAACTTTGTTTTACTCAAGAAAGTGTTTTTCTCTAGTTTCCTCTTAGATTCTTTTTGAACCTTACTTTGTTTTTCCTTTCTTTTCCATTTCGGCCATGAGGCCTTGATTATGAGCATGATAGCTTGATGATGAGAGTTTCTAGATGATGACATTGTGTTCATCTCCAAGAAACCTCTAAAGCTTGAGTTTTCCTTTTCTTGTAACTCCATCTATATGATATCTAACTCACATGGTTTTTCAACTTAAGAAAATTAATCTAAGGATTTCTAAAAGCCCAAGCCTACCCTTGTCAACCTTAAAGTTGGCCGGCACGTTCTAGAGATTTTTCTCTAGATAGGGGTTTTGGGTATTTAATAAAGAACTTGATGTAGTTTCACCTTCTTTCTCTTTTATATGATTTTCGGTTTTTGTGTTGTGATATTTGAGATATTGTATTGGGTTGTTATCTTGTTAAAGTCTTGAATGAGCTCTAGTTAAACATAAAATGAAACTTGCATCATGTTTAATTTATGCTTTGCATATCATGTTTATTTCCTTGCTATCACTAAATACCAAGATAATGAATGAACTTGCATTATCATGTTTATATTTCAAGCTATGCATTATCATGTTTATATTTCAAGGTTTCACTTAATACCAAGATAATAATAAGTTGCATTCATGTTTACTTTGTGCTATCACTTTACCTTCTAATGGAACCTAAAATAAGTGCATAAGCATGTTTATTTTTATGTCATCACCTAAATAAATCTAGAGCTCAAAGACTTGCCCATTGTTGTCTCAACAAAGGTCTAACAATTGTATTTTCCTTGGTTCACATTTCGGCCCTAAGAGGTCTTGTAGTTTCTAAGTATTTGAGACTATGTTTTATAATTTTTCCAAGCTTATATGAGTTTAAGGAATGCATAGAACTAAGCTTTATGAATTTAGGACCTCTTGAGGTAAAAATGAATTGGTCACTGCCCTCTTAAATGTTCTTATGATTTGAGATGATAAGATTGTTTATAAATGGGCTTTGAGAGTTTAAAAAGAGTTCCAAGAGAAACTAGTATTTTATGTGCCTTAGAAATTATGTTTTATGCCTTTTATGGAGAAGTATATTTTCGGTTCTTCCTAGCTCTTTGCTGCCACTGTATGTGCTGTTTTGATGATGATAATATGACTATGTTTGAGTAAAAATAATGTTAAGACTCATATGTGAAAGATAGGATAAGTTAGGAACTAGAAAAGAATTAATTTGAGAATTTTAGATCCTTTAATTATGTAATTTTCTGGATTCTGTCCAGCAAGGTTTAGGTTTAATAATCATGGTTATAAATTAGTTTAAATATGTAGGAATGACTCATAATTGGTTTAGGACTTAATCTTGAAGCTTTAGGAGCAAACTAAACTTAGAAAGGGTCATTGTTGTGACTTCTAGGTACCCGTAAAGTTAGGATTTCAAATTCTGCATCCTTGAGGTTTAGAGATGTTCTTGACCATAGTGTGAGGTGAGAAATACTTAGTTATAACCTTATATGTTCCCAAGAGACTAGGTTTTGATGATCAATAACTTAGAATGTGAGTTAAGGACTTTAAGGGTCTAAACCGTAATCTCTAGAACCCCGTAATCACACAAATATAAGCTGTCCAAATCTGCATAGTGCTGTTTGGATAAGTCCTTGAGCATAAAAATTAGTAACACTTATTAGTTGTGAACCTATAGGTGTGTAAGAGGTTAAGAATAATACTAGAACGATTAGTTTACAAGTTTAAGACTCAAAGGAACCAAAGCATAGCATACTATAAGTTTATAACATAATAAGCTTGGGAGTTTGTATGAATGATTGTCTAAGGTGTGATTATGTGATAATGTATATGCTACTGTTTTATGTATACACTATGAAGAAGTTTCTTGTGATGATATACATGCTATGAAAAAGATTCATGTAATGAATAATGATGTATCTATGAATTAACACTTTATGAGAATTTAAATGTGACACAACACTGAGACGCCTTCTTGGGTGACACTGGTTTAGCCGAGCACCCCCAAGAAAACAAATCCGTGAGGGTATTGACATAGAGCTTGCCAAAGCGGACAAAACTACGATGCACTAGTTGCTAGTAGAGCGTTTCAAAGAGGAAATGACCCTAAGAGAGGTGATCCTATTTTGCCCCCTAGCCCGTACTTTAAGTCGGGATTATGTATATGTTACGCTTATCATAGGATAAGTAAGAACTAGTGACGACTAGTTAAGGTATGAGCTCATAACCTAGAGATGTTTTAGGGCGGCCCTATGAGATGAAAAGTTAAAGTTTACAATGTCACATATATTATACCTATGCCAACGTTATAATGTTTCTCAGTTATTCTATTGTTTGGTTTATCTTTATGATGCATGCATATCATTAGTATATTTCATGATTAGTTATAAGACGCATTGTAAAATAAGACGGACCTTGGATAAATAACACTTTGGAAATAAACTTAAAAGGAATTTATATGCATGCACACCTTTTTAGAAAATAAACCCAAGGTTCCTGAGGATGTGACGATGTCACCTAGGTAGGGATAACCCTACTGAGAATTCTTTTAGAAAGATTCTCATTCCCTCTCTCTTTTCTCCCGTCATATCTTCAGATGGCGACATTCGTACTCTTCATCGACACCCCGGTATGGGAGCTGCACCATAACCCGGCACTCGGGTCATACCATTTTGAGGGTCGCTGCACTGTCAAAGTATTCATGTTCATGTGACGACCCTTCGCGCACCCCGTCCCGAGCTACTACTTCACCCCGACTGCTCCTTACCGTCATAACGGGATTTCTGAGCGAGCGAGACCACGCGATGAGTAGATCCTCCGCATGGAGCCCGAGACATCAGCAGTACGTGACTACCCCGAGTATGTGCCGCGTCCCCAGTACTCGGAGACGGACCCATCCGAGGACCCGCCATCCTACATGTACAGTTGGAGCTCCAGTCCCGCTCCCCCACCGATGAGGGCTGGGAGTGAGGAGACGGTAGTCCAGCCGAGGTTGGCTCGATGGCCATCTATGCGGCCTCGCCGCGGTGGACATGCCCCGATGATGCGCTCGACCACTCCCGCCGAGATTCGTCAGTGGATTGACTCGACCCCACAGTACTCGGACCAGCAGGAGTAGGCATAGGAGGGGTAGTAGTTAGTGCACACACGCCATATAGTTGAGGACAAACCTTCTTTTATATATGAGGTTGTCTACTCTAGATGCACATGGGTATGGGTGTTGTTTCTCTTGTATTTACTTTTTATGATTTCCTTGTATTGCATTTTAGTTGTATTCCACTTCTCGATGTATTGAATAGTCCTGCCCTTTGGGTAGGCACAGCATATATATATATATATATATAAAACTATGTTTCAGTTGATGTCTCCATGATATGATGTGTTTCTTTATGCTTTGCTTATATGTTTCGCTATGCTTCCTCTTAAAGATTCGTGCGTGGCTCTCACTTTGATTTTAAATTTCAAAAAGAAAAATTTTACCCATATTTCCACTAAGTATTTTCTAAGTAAAAGATGAGACCAAGAGGTAATATTCTAAAGATTAACCTAAGTACATACTAGTAGTCTTGGGTTAAGATTTAGGGTGTTACATCCAGCAAGGTTTAGACTTGATAATCATGGCTCTAAATTAGTTTAAATGTGTAGGAATGACTCATAATTGGTGTAGGACTTGATCTTGATGCCTTAGGAGCAAACTAGACTTAGAAAGGGTGTTGTGACTCCTAGGTACCCGTAAAATTAGGATTATAAATTCTGCACCCTTGAGGTTTAGAGATATTCTTGACCATAGTGTGAGGTGAGGAATACTTAGATATGAACCTATAGATACCTGAGAGCTTAAGTTACGATGATTTATAACCTAGGGTGTGAGTTAAGAACTTTAAGGGCCTAAAACGTAATTTCTAGAACCCCGTAATCACATGACCATAAAACTGTCCAAATCTGCATAGTGCTGTTTGGATGGGTTCTTAAGCATAAAATTAGTAAAACTTATTAGTTGTGATCCTATAGGTGTGTGAGAGATTAAGGAAGAATACTAGAACAATTAGTTTACAAAGACTCGTAAGGATCAATGCATAAGACATTAAGAAGTCTTGAGTGTTTACGATGCTTAAATTATGTAAATATGATATATGATACATGAGCTTTATCTATGAAGAGTTTGATGTATATGCTATGAAGAAGTTTTATATGATGAGATGCTAGAAATGTTTGTATGTCCTATATGTTTTCATGGCATAAGCAAATTTGAGGAAATTCGGTCTCTGAGTCATCTTTGCCGAATTTCCATCAAATTTGAGAAACTTAGAAAAAGATCTTTTTGAAAATCATGAGAACTAAAATGTGACACAACACTGAGACGCCTTCTTGGGTGACACCGGTTTAGCCGAGCACCCCCAAGAAAACAAATCCGTGAGGGTATTGACACAAAGCTTGCCAAAGCGGACAATACTACTATGCACTAGTTGCTAGTAGAGCGTTTCAAAGAGGAAATGACCCTAAGAGGTGATCCTTAATTTGCCCCCTAGCCCATACTTTAAGTCGGGATTATGTATGTTACGCTTATCATAGGATAAGTAAGAACTAGTGACGACTAGTTTGTGTATGAGGTTGTCTACTCTAGGTACACTTGGGCATGCGTGCTGCTTTTATGATTTCCTTGTATTTGCTTTTCAGTTGTATTTCGTTCTTCTATGTACCAAATAGTCCTGCCTTTTAGTAGGCACATTATCTATATATATAATCAGTTGATGTATCCATGTTATTTATGTGTTTTATTACGATTTGCTTATATGACTTGTATGAATTCCCGTTCAAAGAATCATGCGTGGCTCTCACTTTGGTCTTAATTCCAAAAAGAAAAATTTTACCCATATTTTCGCTAAGTATTTTCAAGTAAAGAATGAGACCAAGAGGTAATGTTCTAAGGATTAACCTAAATACATACTAGTAGTATTAGGTTAAGACTTAGGGTGTTACACCCAGCCACTTCGATTTTAATTATAAAAGGGTGGTCATGCATAAGGTTTAACTTTTAATCTTCTCAAATCTATTTATCCAAAGTGGGTGTCTTTTAGTATGGGTCTTAATGATATGAATGCAACAGATATTGGATGCATGCATGACAATACATTATGCAAATAGTCAATAGAACATAGCATCAAGGAAAAATATTAACATATAAGTGGCATATAAAACTCTTTCTTTTCTGATAACAGTGTGATTTTAAAAACATCATATCTCTTTCTCATGCTTGAACTCTTAAGTTCTTTTTCTCAAAGACCACCCTTTTAAACATATCCACCTAATTCCAACTGACATACCGCTCCGACGATTTTTATCATGGCTTCCTAACTCCGTCTTACCTAATTGCCTAGGAATTAGCTCGGACCGGCAAGCTCAAATGTAACTAGTTGTCACTAGATTTAACATGAGGAAATGAGGGGGTAATATATATATATATATATATTTCATTCTCTGAAACGCTCTACTAGCCTCGAGTGCACAGCGAATTTTCCACTTTGGTAAGGCTCATGTCCATACCCTCACAAATTTGCCTCCTCCTCACCATAGCAGGAGAAGTACGTCTCAGTGCTTGTCACATAAAAGTCTCCTGAGGGTGCCTGGCCGAACCGTGTCACCCAGGGTTTTCAAACTCATATGGTACTTTAAAAACATTTCTCAACCCTTTAGGTTTGACAGAGATTCGGCAGCGTAACAGCTGATAAACTGAATTTCCTTCAAACCGACATTTATGCCACCAGCTCACAACACAACCATAATCCTCATTCAATTCTCATGTGTATGATAAACTTAACATCTCAATGAATCATTTCCTCATGCATCATCAAAGCATATACATCTCAACATCATACTTGCATAAACAACATCATAGCATTAAAATATTTCTTAATGTCTTATGCATTAACCCTTAAGGTCCTTAACTCACAAGCTAAGTTACAAATCATTATAACCTAAGCTCTCAGGTACCTATAGGCTCATATCTAAGTATTTCTCACTCATTTCTATGATCATAAACATCTCTAAACCTCAAGAATGCAAAATCTAAAATTCTAACTTTATGGGTACCTAGGAATCACAACAATGACCCTTTCTAAGTTCGGTTTGCTCCTAAGGCATCAAGATGAAGTCCTAAACCAATTATGAGTCATTCCTACACATTTAGGCTAATTATAAACCATGATTATCAATTCTAAACCATACTGGACAGAATCCAGAAAAATCAATTACTAAGGGATCTAAAACTCTCAAATTAATTCTTTTCTAGTTACTAACTTCTCTTATCTTTCACATATGAGTTTTAGCATTAAACATACATGAATATACTCATATTATCATCATCAAAACAGCATATAACAGTGATCATTCATAACAAGGCAGAACCGAATTCATCTCCAAACAAACAAGGCATAAACTTGATTTCTAGAACACATAAAACACTAGTTTCTGTTGGAACCTTTCTAAAACTTTCAAAACTCATTAGTAAACATTTTTATCATCTAAAATCATCAAAATACTTGTGAAGGCAGTGGCTATTTTAAACTAAACTCAAGAGGTTTTAAATTCATAAAACTTTGTTTTAAACATCTTTTGAACCCATATGAGCTTAGGAAAATTATGAAACATATAGATTGTAGTACTTGTAACAAATCAAACCTTCTAAGGCCGAAATCAAGGAACTAAGAAACATAAAACTTTCAAACTTTTGTTTGAGATAATAAAGGGTAAGTCTATGAGCTCTAAATCTCTTAAGTTGTAACATAAAAGTAAATATGCAATGCACTTTATTTTAGTCTTTATTTAGAGGTGAGGACATAAAATAAATATGCTATGCAACTCATTATTATCTTAGAGAATTAGTGAAGGCATAAGCATAAATATGGAGATGCAAGTTCATTCTTTAATTTTGAGCATTTAGTGATGACATAAAAGTAAACATGGATGCAAAGTCTTTTATCTTAACTTAGAGCTCACATGAGACTTTTAAGAGCACTACAAACCTCAACCAAACACTTATCTCATCACAAAGAGAGCTTTAGAGTTCTTGAACTAAGTTCTCAAATGAACTACATAGTTCTTGAACATCATCATCAAGCTCAAAAAGAAGCAAACTTTTAAGAGAAAACAAAATCTCAAGGAAGTAAGAACCAAAACAACAACATTTCTAGAGATGAAATAAATATAAGAACACTTTGAAAATTTTTAACAAAACTTTTCAAGGAAGGCTCTTGGGGCCGAAATCCTTTAAGAAAAGAAAGGAAAAGAAAAACCAAAACAACATTCTTTCTTGACATGAAATAAAAATAAAGATACTTTAAAAATTTTAACAAAATCTTTGAGGTAAAGATCATGGAAACCGAAACTATGTAGGAAAGAAAAAGGAAAGAAAAAATAAAACTTAGTTAGTTCAAGAACAAAAGTCAAGCTTTGGAGGTTTCTTTGAGATGAACACAAGGTCATCATCTAGAGACTCTCATCATCAAGCTATCATGGTCATAAACAAGGCCAAGAGGCCGAAATGAAAAAGAAAGGAAACAAAGGAAAGCTTCAAAAAGAAACCAAGAGAAAACTAGAGAAAACTCATTTTTAAGCAAAATAAAGTTTTGAAAGCAAC
>CM062350.1:26391216-26407537 GCA_031216105.1 Dalbergia cultrata | reverse complement strand
TGAATGCATTTCGGGTTTTTTTTGTTTTAAGCTTACAGCCTAACTCGTTTCTTAGCCCCAAAATTTTGTTTCTTTGATTCTGACCAAAAATGAATAAGAAAATGAAAAACAAAGTGTCAGACATTGCATCATGGCCCTATCCCTGCAGATTCTCCTCTTCACCTCGGTTCCTCCATTCACTGCCAGAATCCAGGACACAAGGATGATGGGTTTTTCTGCCAAGGATGGGGAGCGTAGACGCATGGGGGACAAGGCGTTTTGGTTTCTCTTCAGCCTAGAACAGCATGGGATTGAATATATAAAAAAAAAAAAAAATCAAAACAAGCTCCATACAAATAGAAAGGGGGCTGACATTCTCGAGAGGGAGCTATGGTAACCATCACCCCCTCATTGCCATCATCATCAACAATCATCCAGCCAACACCATTACAACACCCCCAATATATCTCTTTTTCCCAAATCAGAAAATCAAGCCAATGAAACAAAATAAAACCAGCAGTAGACATCAAACCCAATATTAATAAATTCGATTCAGAAAATACAACAAGAAAGGAGAGATAATCCGCAGCAAATCTCCGCCTGAAGTCAGTCCTCCACCGCCTGCTGGGTCCGTGACTCAACCCAGTTCTGTCGCCGTCGATGGGACCCCGAGTAGCACTGCGAAGCCCGTGCCTCTGCATCCTCGATCTGATCTCGGCCTAAGCGGAACCACCGCGGCTTGACTTTGCTTCACCACCACCTCTGCACCGCCATCCAACCACAAAGCCAACTCGAGAACCCATATCGGAGTCGTGAACCGAGCAGATTTGAAGCGCGCAAGCCGGTGAGCTCATCGCGACTACGGAGTCCTCCCTGCGAACAGCCAGTAAAGTCACCGCTATTTTTTTTCTCTCTTCACCTTGAAGCCCCTGACCGCAAACAGTCGCCGATCTTCCAGCACCGCCCAGCATCATCGTGAACCATTCAAGCCAGTCGACACAGCGGAGAACTACTCCAGCCTAAGCTCACACAGGATCGGTTCACCCCACTCAGCCGGCCCCACTCAGAAACAGCTCCCTGCACGATCCACCAGATCGAGCGCAGCAAATCGCTCAGCCAGCCGCGAGTACAGCATCACGCAGCCACAGACCAGATCGCGCACTGAGAGCCCAGATCAGCGCCACCGCGAACCGCTGCCAGCAAGCCCGCGAAATCGGACCGCACCCACTCCATCCTCGACGCGAACCAGCTGCGACACCGCCCGATCTTCTTCGATGGTACGCGAACCTCCTCTGCCAGCACCCTCAGTCACGAACCTGCGCGACCCCCAGATCAACCCGCCGCCGGTCCTCCCTTCGCGCGAGCCCAGCCGCTGCCACGGTTTCCTTCTTCCCCTCTCCCCGCGTCTCTGTTGTCTCTCTGTGCGCCTGTCTCCGTGTATGTTTGTGTATGTATGTTTGTGTATGTGTGTGTGAGTGTGTGTACGGGTGAGTGGGGGGTGAGGGTAGGTTAGTTTTTTTTTTTTGTTTTTTAAGTTCTTTTTTGTTTTTGTAGGAATGGGCCCTTTGGAGGTCCAGAACAAAAAAAAAACCAAAAAACCACTCTGAAGGGCATAGTTAAAAAAATATATATATATAAAAATATTATTTTATCCGTGCAATGGTCAATAACCATGACTGAGAGGTGGATTCCTCCTTCATATATTATTGAATCATAGAGATTCACTGAGCAACCTAGTGAGGCCTTGAATCTCGTGCAAAAGTGGATCCCCTTTTAAATCCTCAATCAATCCAAAAATCATTTTCAAAATTAAAATCAATCAACACACTTTTATTTTCTCTTTTAACTAAAACCCATCAACACACAAGCATTTTCTACAGAACGACGTGGTTTTGAATTCCTCATTGCACCCAGAGAATGCGTCAGTAGCTTACAACTATCAAACCAAAATTAATTTTTCATTAAATTGTTTTCTTTTAATTTCTTTCTATTTTATTTTACTTTATATTTTACATAATCGCTAACTTTTGGAAAAAAATAAATATTTTAAAGTCATAATTAATTTGCATAATAAGCTCTAGGGTAACCGTATTTATACGGATGTATTAGGGGTGCAGTGGGATTAAGTTTCCACCCTTCCCTAATCATAATCAGACTCCCGGACCTTAAATCTCATTTTAAAGACCAGTTTGCAAAATCAAAGGTTTTCCAATTTTTTCTAGAATTAAAATTGGTGGCGACTCCCAAACATTTTCAAAACCAAAACGATGGCAATCCGAGTCTCGGCGCCCCCCCCTCCGGGTACGTTGTGACAGCTTGGCGACTCCACTGGGGACAGCTAGAGAGTCAAGCCTATTGGAGTTAATTATGCAAATAATATGATTTTAAAATATTTATTTTTTCCCCAAATAACACATTTGTTTTACTTTTTGTAAATATTTTATTTCCCTTTTTTGCAAATAATGGTATGTTTTATTTGTAAATATTCCTTATTCAAACATTAGGATAGAAGACTTCCACTTTTGTATATATTTGAAACCTTAGGGTAGAAGACTTTGTTTGTTTTCTGGATAATCAATTGTGCTTCTGGAATATATGCTGTTTGGTTTTCTTTTGCAGGAAAGGGTAGTTTTAGGATTACAAGGTTGGTATACTCCTCACACACTGTGCACATTCACACTACCTCACACACTTTTGGGCTCTATACCCGAGCTTGTGCGACCCGAGGATTAGGGAGGAGTTCCAATATTGTCACTGAGGGGCTTCATGCTCACTTGACATTTGGCGGAACACCACTCAGATTGTCACTGGTCTCATGGGTTGATCATACTGAGAGGGTTCATCCCTATTTGTGGTCTCTTCATGAACCGGGTCTCTATCTTATAGATAGGGGCAATCTGAGGACCATGGCTTTTAGATGTCTAGACCCGTCCCAATAACTGTGCACTAATAGTTTGAACCTAGTGACTATCCTATTAGGGTTTGGACCTTAGAAATTCCACCCCTAGAATTAATCCTCTTAGGACACAAAGGAGTATCCATTTTCTCTTCTCATTCTCATTTAACATGTCTCATCATGCACACATGCATTCTTTTCTTATTCTCAAAATATATATATATATATATATATATATATATATATATATATATTTCCATAAGCATATCATTCATTTCTTTTATTCTCAAAAAATATAAAAAAATGTTTCCATAACAAATCCTTCACTTCTTTTATTTTCAAAAAAAATGTTTCTGTAAGCCTATCATTCATAGGGCGTTCAATAAAAAAAACTCATGCATACATATCATGCATAACATACAAAAAATTACTTACCATGCATAACATACATTTTAAGGATAGAAGTACCATGCATAACTTTCATATAGGAATTCCATGCATATTGCAAAGACCATTTCATGCATCGCATGCATCATCCGTTACTCATGCATATTTAATATTGTTGAGGTCATTTAATTTTATATTCTTTTTACAGGGAACAAGGCTTATCATCACTCAAGACAATGGAAATGACCCAAAATAACACTAGCAATGCAAAGAGAAACATCAAGGTTACCGTAGTCCAAAGCGAGCTACAAAAAATAGAAGAACTATGTCGGTTGATGCCGCATGAAACTAGACTTGATTTTCAGAACACATATGGACATCTAGTTGACCTCTTGTACATCACTGTCGAGGAACCTGTGCTTAGTGCACTCGCACAATTTTGGAAGTCTCCTCTACAATGCTTTGAATTGCCGAAGATTGACATAATTCCGACAATAGAAGAATACACGAGGATGATAAGATTACCTATCCGCGAAAAGGCAGGTGTGTACCTCTATCAAGGAAATCATGTAACAGAGGCAAAAATTGCCAAGATAATTGGGGTCCAAGTGGACCAGATGGTGGTAGAAGAAAGGGGTTCAATTCGAGGATTGAGCAAAGGTTTCCTTGAGACTCACCTTGAAATGTTAGCCCTACAAAAAAGATGGGACTTGTTTAACCGAACTTTAGCACTGACAATTTATGGGTTGGTGCTCTTCCCCTTTACACCAGACATTGTTGATCAAGCCTCAATGGATGTCTTCTTCAGATTCTGCACTTATAAGGCAAATCCGATTCCTGCAATTCTAGTCGACACTTTCCTTTCTATGGAAATATGCCATCGGAAGAAAGGAGGGAGGTTACGATGTTGCTCGCACTTGCTATACGTGTGGGTAATGACACATATGCATGCTGGAAATCATATGGGACATCTGCCAGACCCGTTGAAGCACTTTCATCGCATACCAATAATTCAACAACCGGCATATGAGTGGATACAAGAGTTCTTTACCGTTGAGTCCAGCACCTTTAAATGGATTTGCCCATGGTACAATGGTGAAAGCATTATCTACAGCTGTGGGGCATTCCCTTATGTTCCGTTAATGGGCCCAAGAGGTTGCGCATCATATTCTCCTGCTTTGGTACTTAGACAGCTTCGCTGGACACAAACTAAACCTCAAGAAGAGCAATTACAAGGATTTAGTTTCCTCTACCAAAAGCACCAAGATACAAAGAAGCAAGAGTTGGAAATTAAGAGAGCTTGGGAAGACATCAAAATGGTGGGAAGACAAAGGTTGGGAAAGCAACTACCAATCTCAACCCCAGAATATGAAAAATGGAGAAAAGCAAGAGTGGGGCCAGTCAAACCTTCAGTGGAAACTTCGCGAGCTGATGGAGAACAATCTCAAGCAATGTCCCAAATGATTTCTCATGTTGAGGTATTAAAGACACAAATGAGGTTCCTAGAAGAAAAGAAACAAGAAGCCGATGTGCAAGTAGTCATTCTCCAAGACCAGTGTCGCAAAAGGGCAAGAGAGATTGAGACGTTGAAGGATGAATATGCAGACTCCCTTGAAGTCCCAAGAGGAAGAGGAAACGCAGTAACCGCAAGGCTCCGAGAACTTGAAGGAGAGCTCCATGGCCTTTTAAACGAAAAGAAGAACTTTGAAAGAGAAATCAAGGTCCAAAACAAGACCAAAGTAAAATTAGAAGCTGAGCTCGACAAGAAGGAGAAAGTATTGCGAGACCTAGGGGTGAAGGTTATGAATGAAAAAGAGAAGAATAGGGAGTTGCAGAAGATAATCAACATGGAACGGCAAGCAAGGAAGGAACTGGAAGGCAAAGTCCAAAATCTGTTGGAAGTCTTAGCACAAACAAAGGATGATTATGCTCGTGCACGGAAGTCGGCAAACCAATACCAGCACCTCTATGTCACGGCAGCCGAACACATGAAGTTTTGGAAAAATAAAGCGTTGGATAATGTGGAAGAAGCTGAACAATGGAAGATGAAGCATGCCCGAATCATCAAGGAGGTCAATGATCACAGTCAGGAGGTCATACAATGCTTTGAAGAAGCAAAAGAAGAGATAGAGGAAGCACCATTTCTCGACCTACCACAAGGGGTAACCAAGTTCATGAAGAAATGTGAAGGCTATGCTAGGAAGTTCAAGAAACAGAAAACCAAACTCTTGATGTACTAGGCTCAGTAGTTTATGATGTATTGAACTACGTTTTGATTCAAGGAATGAAATGTTTAAGTCTTCCATCTATGTGTTCATGAATCGATGTGATCTTCTTACAAGAAGCAAAATTCTGCTCCAAAATTGCATTGCTAGTGTTATTAAATGGCATCTGATGAGGAAATAAATATTCCCTTCAGGATCGCTATCAACCACACTTAAGTTAGAGGGTAGGATGCCCGTAATGATATGTGTGTATGTTATTTCCATTAAATGCAAGTGCTGATGATATCCTTCGTGAACCTAAAAAAAAAAAAAAAAGAGAGAAAAGAAAAATTATAAAAGAAAAAGTAAATCATGCTCCATTTTGCAGGGGAAAAAATCTCTATCAGTTTAGAGGCTGTCAAACATTGCTCCTTCAAAGAAAGCTTTGTCTAGCATTAGTGTGCCGGCTAGAGAGCCGTACGAACTTCGATCCAGAGTTGAGAAGGAGAAGACTGAAAGGGGTAAAGACAAGGAGCAGAGTATGGCTGCAGACGGCAATAATGAGGGAAGGAACCTAAGTCAAGAGATTGATGAGCTTAAAGACATGATAAAGTCCATATTCGGACAAGAATTCAAGAAATTCATTGTCGATACGGTGAAAGCCGCCAAACAAAACGAGGAGAATGAGGAGGGACCAGGATACGACTCAGATGGGAATGACAACAATGGGACCCCGCGTAACAATGACAACAATGCAGCCTCGTATAACAACGTGGAGAAGGAAGCTGAACGATTGAAGCTCAAACAAGAACTGCAAGAAAGCATGCAAGAGCAGCTCCGAATGCTGCGTGGGCCTAGCCCGTATGGCTCAATGAGCATCAACGATCTGTGTCTAGCTCCTAACGTCATCATTCCCAAAGACTTCAAGATGCCCGAGCTCATCAAGTTCGATGGTAGCACCAATCCTCTCATGCATTTACGAATGTATTGCACGAAAATGGGAATGTGGTCAAAGGATGAGAACTTCCTGATCAGCTTTTTCCCCGAGAGCTTGGAAGGCGCTGCGTGGGAATGGTATATGCAGATGGACCGAGCACAAATTAGATGTTGGGAAGACCTAGCTCAAGCTTTCACCAACCAATACAAATTCAATCTGAATGCTGCTCCTACCAGAGATCAACTGAAAGGGATGAGGAAGAAAGGAAATGAATCTTTCAAGGAATATGCTCAGAGATGGAGAGCAATAGCTGGAAGGGTTATTCCACCAATCTTTGGAACAGGAGATGTGTTCTTACTTCATTCGCACACTGGAAGGCCCATTCTTCAAAAACATGCTCGGGACACATGTCAAGGAATTTGTCGATCTGGTTGAGATAGGAGAAAGGATAGAAACCAACATCCAGGAAGGGAAAGTGGAACTTGCAGTAGGGGAAACAAGTGAATCAAAGAAGAGTTCCAATTTCAAGAGAAAAGAGGGTACTGTCAACTACATCCACCCCCAGCCTCGTCAATCCACTTCTCAGCCAAATCGTTACCAAAACCACTACCCGCCTTACCCGCATACACAACACCCCTCTTACCCCTACCAACAATACCCATCCCCTCAAACTATTCCAACCCAAACCCAAGCATCATACATGCCTCAACCACACCAAATCAACCATGTTTCCCATCCACGACCCTATACTCCGATAGCACCTAGACCCCACCAAACACTACCTCCGGCTCGCCAGGCAACCAACCCCTTTACAACAACCCCACCATTAACCACCAACAACAGATCCCCCACAGAAAATCGGCCACTACCTGATTTCCATATGAGCAATGCTGAACTGTTCAAATGCTTGTGCAGAGACAACTTGCTAACCCCCCGTCCTGGGAAGACTTTCATGCCACCATATCCTCGGTGGTACAATCCAAACCAGACATGCGATTACCATTCAAATTCTCCTGGACATTCCGTCGAAGATTGTTATGGGTTTAAAAGCGCAGTATGGCGTTTGATCGACCGCGGCGCCATTAAACTGGAAGAAGAGCCGAGGCCAAACATAAGAAACAACCCATTCCCCAATCATGGCGGAGGACAAGTAAATTCTATCTGTGAGGTGCAAGCAAGTCAGGGAGTAAAGAATGTTAAACTCCCAATGAAACATATCTTGGAAGCCTTAAAAAGGGCTGGTTATGAGATGGAAGCTGAGGGAAAGAAAGGTAGAAGAATAGTGGAGGGAGACGAAGGTGATCTATTTTGTGAGTGTTCCGGAAGGAAGCATCACATTGAAGAGTGTCCAGAGCTGAAGATCTTTGTTGAAAGGATGATCAAATTAGGGTTGCTTGAGATACCGAAGGGCATCAAACAGAGTATCAATATGATCAACCAAGCTCCTCCTGTTTTTAAGGTTTATAAACCCGAACCGGCACTTGCTCTCAAGGTACCTACACCATTTTCGTATGAAAGCAATCACACTGTTCCGTGGAGATATGACACTGTCACAGAGCCTTGTTCTGCGATATTTGGGGAGATAATCCCTAAACAAGGGGCAGTACCTGTCTTCAAAGTGTCCAGATTGCCTTCTCATCTTGCAACCCATGCAAAGCCTGATCAACCAAAAGCAATTGAAGAGCCCAATAGTAAAGAATGCTCGAAACCCCTTGCATCAGAGTCCATAACAAATGTGACGGGAACAGGGGGATTCACTCGGAGTGGTAGGTGTTATGCTCCCGGAAAGCTACTAAAGGACCCTCAAGCGATACCTGAAAGCAAAGGAAAAGACCCTAAAGATGAAGAAGAAGAATTTCTAAAAATAATGAAACAAAGTGAGTATGATGTGGTGGATCAGTTGAAGAAAACACCGGCAAATATCTCACTTTACTCATTGATCTTATCTTCAGAAGCTCATCGCAGCGCGATTAAGAAAGTGTTGAATCAAGCATACGTCTCAAAAGATGTAACCCCGGATAGAGTCGAAGGGATTGTGGGTGTAATCAAAACTGCGAATGCAATAATTTTCAAAGAAGATGAAATTTTTCCTCATGCAGTGGGACGCCCGAAGGCCCTCCACATCACTTTAAAATGCCAGGGTTGCAATATCGCCAAAGTACTGATTGATGGAGGATCAGCTTTCAATGTGCTCCCCTACTCCACTCTGCAGCAACTACCAATCGATCCTTCCGCAATTGAACCAAGCGAGACAATCGTCAAAGCATTTGATGGATCATTGAGGGAAATCACGGGCACTATTGACCTTCATTTGGAAATTGGTCCGACCATGTTCTTAACTAAATTCCAAGTGATGGACATTGAGCCAGGGTACACAATGTTGTTGGGAAGACCTTGGATCCATGAGGCAGGTGCAGTCCCCTCTACTCTTCATCAGAGGGTGAAATTCATAGATTGCGGAAAGCTCATTACTGTAAAAGGGGAGGAAGAATTGCTGGTAACTAAACCAGTGGCAGTGCCATACATTGACTGTGCTGAAGATGTTCTTGAGGTCTCATTTCAAAACCTCGAGATTGTTGAACCAGTAGAACGAGGAGGTGGCACACTTCCAGTGGCCTTTAGAATAATGCAGAAGAGTGGATTCGAGGAAGGCAAAGGGTTAGGAAGACAGTTGCAAGGAATCAAAGATCCAATTTTCCTCCAAGACAATCCTGGGAAATTTGGCCTGGGGTATGAAGTAGCAGGTGAGCTGTCATCTTTTGAGCCTATCAAGCAGAAGATCCCGCACATCAGGGACACATTTCCTACACCGGCAGCAGTGGTAATGATAGAAGGAGCAGGAGCCGCTGGCACTCAAGAAGGAGTCGAGGAAATGTCTCAGTTGATCTACCCGAGTTGCGAACCATTAGACAATTGGGATTCTGTGCCTTGTGATGATTTATTGTATCTTGAGTAATGGACGCTTTAGTTACCTTATTTGTACTTCAACTTTAATTAATTGAATGATTATGCATGGTTTCTTTTCCTTTTCATAATTTTTGTCCTTTTGTTTTATTCTTTCCATACACTTCTTCGTATTATTTATTTCAAGTCTCATCTAAATTCCAGGGACTCAACTCCTTCAGAATCTCTATCTTGTGCAAATGATTGTGAAAACCCATTAATTGATTATTGCGTTACAACGAACTTGAATGAACATGAACAAGATGAAGATCCTGAATTATGCCAGCAATTTGCCAAAATCATAAACTCGATGGAAAAGGGAATAAATCCTCATGATGAGATCATTGAAATTGTGAATCTGGGGACTGACGAGGATAGGAAAGAGGTGAAGATAGTTGACAATCCAGAAAGAGAAGAAATGATAGCATTATTCCGAGAATTCACAGACATTTTTGCCTGGTCTTACAAAGATATGCCTGGTTTAGACCCAAAGATAGTGGCACATAAAATCCAGATTGAGGGCATGGAACCTAAGCGGCAGAAGTTGAGAAGGATGAGTCCAGAAATGTCTCTTAAAATCAAAGAGGAAGTCAAGAAGCAACTCGATGCAGGCTTTTTAGAAGTTCCGCTATACCCGAAATGGATAGCCAACATAGTACTGGCTTGAAGAAAGACGAAAAAGTTAGAATGTGTGTGGACTATCGGGATTTGAATAAGGCAAGCCCAAAGGACAATTTTCCTCTTCCTCATATAGACGTCTTGGTTGATAGCACAGCAAGAAGTCATCGATTCTCCTTCATGGACGACTATTCAGGCTACAATCAGATTCTGATGGCGGAAGAAGACAAGGAGAAGACATCATTCATTACTCAGTGGGGAGTATTCTGCTATCGAGTGATGCCGTTCGGATCGAAGAATCTTTGGAGCAACCTACCAACGAGCCATGGTGACATTATTCCATGACATGATTCACAAGGAGTTGAAGGTATATGTAGATGATATGGTTGCAAAGTCACAGAAAGGTGAAAGTCATGTCGTCGTGCTCAGGAAACTGTTTGAGAGGCTCAGACTTTACAAGCTTCGATTAAATCCAGCAAAATGCACTTTTGGAGCGTCCACTGGAAAATTGTTAGGGTTCATTGTTAACAAGAAGGGTATCGAGGTGGATCCAGACAAAATCAAAGCTATCCAAGATATGCCAACACCCAAGACAGAAAAAGAAGTTCGAGGTTTCTTGGGTCGTCTGAACTATATCGCGAGATTTATCTCCAATATGACCCACACCTGTGAGCCGATATTCAAACTGCTGAGAAAAGATAAGACAGTTAAGTGGGATAACAGATGTCAGGAGGCCTTTGACAAGATCAAGAATTACCTGTCAAATCCACCTCTCCTGGTTTCACCCACACCAGGACGACCACTGATACTATACCTCACGGTGTTACATGGGTCTATGGGAGCAGTGTTAGGACAACATGATGAGTCTGGTCGGAAGGAGCAAGCCATTTACTACCTGAGCAAGAAGTTCAATGATTGCGAATCTCGGTATCTAGCTATTGAAAAGACTTGTTGTGCACTGGTATGGACTGCGAAGAGGTTACGACAGTACATGCTCCACTATACAACTCTGCTCATATCACGGGTGGACCCCATGAAGTACATCTTTGAAAGCCCACATATCTCCATGAGAATGTCCAAATGGCAAGTGGCCCTAGCAGAATTTGATATCAAGTATGTGACCAGAAAGTCTATAAAGGGAAGTGTGATTGCAGATCATCTGGCCGAGAATCCACTTGAAGAGTATCAACCAATAGAACTCGAACTTCCTGATGAGGGTGTCTTAGCAACCATGGAAGAAGACGGGGAAAGTGAAGATATTATGTGGAAAATGTACTTTGACGGTGCAGTCAACATTCGAGGAAATGGAGTTGGAGCAGTGATAACATCTCCTGAAGGAAAACAGTTCGATCATTTGTTAAATTAGCTTTTGATTGTACCAACAACATGGCTGAATACGAAGCATGCATAACTGGCTTAAAGGCAGCGATATCCCTTGGAGTGCAATACTTGAAGGTCTATGGGGACTCGGCCTTGATCATTTTTCAGGTCAATGGAGAATGGCAAGTTAAAGAGCATTGGTTGTTGTCATACTATGAACATCTTATGAGCTTAAAAGATGAGTTCGAAGATGTCAGTTTCCATTACCTACCTCGCGAACAGAATCAGTTTGCAGATGCCTTAGCTACCTTAGCCGTAATGACCAAGTTCGACCTGGAAGTGGAGGTGCGACCTCTACAAGTAACTGTTAGGAGAGAACCAGCATACTGTTCAAATGTTGAAGAGGAGCTGGATGGTAGACCATGGTTCCACGACATTAAGAAGTTCATTAAGGAAAGGGAATATCCGTTAGCAGCAACTGAGAATGATAGAAAGACACTTAGACGGCTATCCACGTCATTCTTTCTGTCAGGGGAAATATTGTACAAAAGAAGCCACGATGGAGTTTTGCTGAGATGTGTTGATGCTGCAGAAGCCAAATCAATCATATCAGAAGTTCATGAGGGTATTTGTGGGACCCATGCTAATGGACACACATTATCCTGACAGATTCTCAGGCAGGGATACTACTGGCTCACAATGGAAAAAGATTGCACAGAATTTGTCAGAAGATGCCACAAATGTCAAATCTATGCAGGTCGAATTCATTCTCCACCTGTATCATTGCACACTCTTACATCACCATGGCCATTCTCAATGTGGGGCATGGATGTCATCGGGCCAATTAACCCCAAAGCCTCTAAAGGTCACCGGTTCATTCTGGTAGCAATCGATTACTTTACCAAGTGGGTTGAGGCTGCTTCTTATGCTAATGTAACACGGAAGGTGGTGGTGAAGTTTTTGAAAAACAACATCATCTGCAGATACGGGTTACCAGAAAGACTCATCACAGACAATGCGACTAATTTCAATAATGCAGAGGTACGAAAACTGTGTGAACAATTCAAGATCAAGCATCACAACTCGACTCCTTATCGACCAAAGATGAATGGGGCGGTGGAAGCAGCAAATAAAAACATCAAGAAGATCTTGGGGAAGATGGTGGTCACGTACAAAGATTGGAGTGATATGCTACCTTATGCATTACATGCTTATCGCACTGCTGTCAGATCCTCAACTGGGGCAACTCCGTATTCATTGGTATATGGGATGGAAGCAGTCACGCCTATAGAAGTAGAGATACCGTCCTTGAGAGTCTTGGTGGAGACCGAATTGGAGGAAGCCGAATGGGTCAAAATAAGATACGAGCAATTGAACATGCTTGAAGAGAAACGACTAAGTGCGGTCTGCCACGGTCAATTGTACCAGAGAAGAATGGCCAAGGCATTCAATAAGAACGTTCGTCCTCGAACATTTCAACCAGGCGATCTGGTTCTAAAGAAAATTCTGCCAAATCAAGAAGATAACAGAGGTAAATGGGCACCCACACATGAAGGCCCCTACATTGTCAAAGATGCTTTCTCTGGAGGAGCTTTGATCCTGACTGATATGGAAGGCCAAGTCCTTGCTAAGCCGATCAATTCGGATGCTGTGAAGAAATATTTTGCTTAAAAAATAAAAATGCTCGCTAGGTTGAAAACCTGAAAGGGCGACCTAGGCAAAAATTAGAGCACGTGAAAGGGAAAAGAGAAAAGAAAATGCTCGCTAGGCTGAAAACCCTGATGGGCGGCCTAGGCAAAAGTTAGAGCACTAAAGGGATAGGAACTGGGTTGAAAACTTGAAACGTATGGCTTATGCAATGAGGAAAGGCTAAGAAGCTAGGAAGGATGTTGACACTGGGGCAATTTGAATGTTGGTGGATTGCGGCATATTGTTGAGCACATGATGAAGAATTGAACTTGCTGTCATAGAATTCAAGTTCGGTGTAACCAGTGAATCAGAGAAATGGGTTGATCGCATGAGAACAGCATTATTAGTCTTGTCTTCCTTCTTTCCTTATCTTTTAACAGTCGTTGAGATTCTGTAAATACTTCTCAGTTTGAAATCCAATAAAATTGTCTTTTCCTTCCTATTTGTTTTCGGTTATTTTTCCTTTCCCATCAAAATCTTTGTCTCTTTATTCCTTCTTTTGAACCATGCATAATCATGACATTAAAACTGAAATACAATAGGGGGCTAATTTGCTAACAGAACTCATAAACAGCAAGTCAGACGGAGGGTTTAAGATTGATTGTTAAAAGAGAACAGACAACCTGACTAGCTAAGGCTCAAAGGTGACAGCCTGAATATGGGTGTCGGTGGACCAGATGGATCATTTGATCAAAGTCGCAGACTGATGGTCAAAGAAAAGTTAGGACGATGAAACACGAGGCAGGAAAGAGACATTGAAGCATCAATCAGCCAAAGCTGTGTTTTAAAACTACAATGAAAAAGCTCACAGAGCCACGCAGCTAAAGAGACAATTTATTTTGAGACAGACAAAAGTTTTCTTGAAGGACGATGCAAAGACACCTCAAACTGGGGCAATTGTTTTAGTTTTGAAAGCTATTTCCACAATGTCATTATTACAGCAATTCTACAGCAATTCATCATATCATTAACTCATCAATGTTTCAACAATTCATTCATCATCAGCTAAAGCATTCATGTCATCACAACATCAATTTCACATCATATATAACATCATCACACAAACTCTCTATCATCATTTCATCAGAGTTACTAGTCATGCATTTGCACACAACTTTTAGACTCCTTCACGAGTCAAGACCTCAGTTCCTTACATCTCACAAGTCCTTTTAATTTCGCATTTACTGCTTTCACAATTTACAGCTTTTTCCAATTTAACTGCTTTCTCCAATTTAACTGCTTTCTCCAATTTATAGCTTTCACAATTTACTGCTTTCACCAATTTACTGCTTTCTCCAAATTTACAGCTTTCACAATTTACAGTTTTCTCCAATTTACTGCTTTCACAATTTACAGCTTTCACAAAGTTACTGCTTTCTCCAATTTACAGCTTTCACAATTTACGGCTTTCTCCAATTTACAGTTTCTCCAATTTATTGCTTTCTCCAATTTACAACTTTCACAATTTACAACTTTCTCTAATTTTACAGCTTTCACAATTTACAGCTTTCTCCAATTTACTATTTTCTCCAAATTTACAGCTTTCTCCAATTTACAGCTTTCACCAATTTACAACTTTCACCAATTTATCAGCCTTCACATTTACATGTTTTCACATTTACCTGCTTTCACGTTTATCTGTTTTCACAATTCACATTCACATCCATTTTCATAATTTCTGATTCCACATGTCTGATACTCCATATTTCATTTTCATAAGTTTTAAATTCCTCACTCTCTTTCAGTCTCCTTCAGACTTTTGCATGCAATTTTTCACAGAGGCAATATGCTTCCATCATGAAATCATTCGGCATTATTCATTAAAAGCATTTCCATCACGCATCCTCTACATGAAATCATCATTCATTATACGTTGTGATCATACATTCATCATCACGTGTGTGCGTTAGTCATTTAGCATCCTGCAATTAGAGCATCTCACATAGTCATCATGCATTCAGTATTCCCTTGTGCATTCATTGAAATCATGCATGAAGTCTTTACACAACATCCATCAGATATCATCCCACATTGTCATCATACAACCAGTGTTTCGCTGGAATTCATGGAAACCAGGCAGTTATTTCACATCATTCGTCAAAGAAAACTGACATCGTTCATCCTGTCCATGAAATCATCTAGCATTACTGTGATCATGCATCCATCATTTTGCATTAAGTCTTTATACAATAGCTATCGGATTTTCTCCGCATTGTCATTGTGCATTTACCCGGCATCATTTATCATTTTCATCATACCTTCACATCATACACTTATCATCATCAACATCACCATCATACCTCATGCATTCGGACAAAATCTGTGTTCATATCTTTACTTATCCCTTACAGCAAAACATCAAAGTCACAAGCTTTATATTCTTCAGTAAGGAACAAGTAAAGAGGGGCAACTGTGAACACCCAATTTTGTCCGGCCATTTAAAATCCGCATATTTTACAACTGCTTTTAGAGTTATTAAAAAAAAAAAAAGAAGAAAAAAAAAAAAAAAGAGAGTGGCTTTACTGGTCTCAAATTTAATTAAAAGAAAATTAAGTTGGTCCTTTATTTGCATTAGCTCATTGCAGATCTTGTTTTAAGTTTGTGATTAACTCACTCTTTGAATGCATTTCGGGTTTTTTTTTTTTTAAGCTTCTGGCCTAACCTGTTCTTAGCCCCAAAATTTTGTTTCTTTGATTCTGACCAAAAATGAATAAGAAAATGAAAAACAAAGTGTCAGACATTGCATCATGGCCCTATCCCTGCAGATTCTCCTCTTCACCTCGGTTCCTCCATTCCTTTGCCGTAATCCAGGACACAAGGATGATGGGTTTTTCTGCCAAGGATGGGGAGCGTAGACGCATGGGGGACAAGGCGTTTTGGTTTCTCTTCAGCCTAGAACAGCATGGGATTGAATATATAAAAAAAAAAAAAATCAAAACAAGCTCCATACAAATAGAAAGGGGGCTGACATTCTCGAGAGGGAGCTCTGGTAACCATCACCCCCTCATTGCCATCATCATCAACAATCATCCAGCCAACACCATTACAACACCCCCAATATATCACTTTTTCCCAAATCAGAAAATCAAGCCAATGAAACAAAATAAAACCAGCAGTAGACATCAAACCCAATATTAATAAACTCGATTCAGAAAATACAACAAGAAAGGAGAGATAATCCGCAGCAAATCTCCGCCTGAAGTCAGTCCTCCACCGCCTGTTGGGTCCGTGACTCAACCCAGTTCTGTCGCCGTCGATGGGACCCCGAGTAGCACTGCGAAGCCCGTGCCTCTGCATCCTCCAGTCCTGATCTCAGCCTAGCAGAACCACCGCGAAGCCAGCCTTGCT